>PVIA01007367.1:0-84191 GCA_004024845.1 Tonatia bakeri | reverse complement strand
TGTGCATCAATTCATGACCCAGTTGGTTGATGGCCTCAATTAGATAGAAGCACCATAATCTGGCATTTGGTGTTTGCTCCATCTGCCAATTTCCTGGAAAATTTCCTTAAGCACAGATGGAAAAATTATCCCAAATGAGAGCCGGCAGAAAAATAGCATCTGAAATGTGTTTCTGACTGTCTGGAGCACTGGGCCCAGCAGAGGCCAGCGTTGTGAACAGGAAGACCCAGCCGCGTGTCCTCGGCAGGAGCGTGTCAGGAATCCCAGTCAGTCAGATGCCTGTGGTGGCGGGCACGACCCGCTCCCAGACAGGCGAAGCCTGTGACTGCGTGGCTTGAGACAGCAAGGACTCCCCCATGTTCCTCAGGGGAGGAACCCAGAGCAGCAAAGCCCCCTGCCGCACGCTGCAGGAGGCAGGGGTGGGCAGTCCTGCCCCCTGGCCAGCGCAGCCCCGGCAGTCGTCAGAGACAGCGACACTGCAGGCCAGCTCTGAGAGCTCTGACCCTTCGAAGGACAAACACCCCTCAGGCACCATCAGACTCCAGTCCACTCAGACTCAAGGATAAGAAGCTGGCCGAGACACAGGATGCCTTTTTGGCTTCAACATCTCTGACCGAGGAGATGCCAGGAGCCCTAGGCCCGGGCCTGAGTGAAGCTGGCCAGTTTCCTTCCTCGCTGACCCACAGTGGGAACACGGTGGCCAGCGTCGATGGAGTGAAATCCGAGATCCAGTTCCACCGGCAGAAGCCGCTGTGTCTGGCTGTGTCTTCACCACATGAAGATCGCAGGTGACAAGGGTGGGGACGACATCCACTTAGCTGTCCCTGTCCTGATGTCATTGCTCAGGAAGAGCTGGCAGGACCTCCCAGCTTCGTGCATCACAGCACCAGGGCAGCCCTGGCCAGGTCGCTCCGTCTGTCAGAGACCCTCCCGATGCACACATCGTCCAAACTGAAAACAAACACGTACACCCGTGACAGATGACAGACGAAGAGGGCAAACGATCAAATCACAAAAGAGAATTTTTAAATGCTACCAAGTAAATGAAAAAGCCAGTCTTGCCATGTAATTAAAGAAGTAAAAAAATAAAACACTAATAATATACTGTTCTAATTTACCAAATTATCAAAATCATACTCGGGTACAACTGCGATGAAACAGAAGTTCCGCGAGCCGCCAGTGGGAGTGTGTGTAAGTTACCCAACAGCCTGTTGGCGACACAGTGTAGAGTCTTACAAACGTCTGCACATTTTGACCGAATAATTTCAAACCTGAGTTTAGCACAACAAATAATTTCACATGTAGTAAAACTATGTATCGACCACTGGACATTGGTTAAGTCACATCCACGTGATGCAGCCCTTAAAAATCATGTTCCAGGAAATATTTGCTAACACCAAAAACCTCCGCACTAGTGAGTTCACATTCACACTGTAGCATGTTTATGACTATACGTAGGGAAAGACTAGAAAGAAATCACCTAAATATTCATAAGATAAAAATCAGCAAGATCAATTTAAATATTATGGATAATTTTTAATGAAATAAAAAAACGTATGTTAAGTTGAAAACCGGGACATAAAACATAAAATATGTACAAATGAACACCACAGAAGATGGCGAACCAATTGGGTCCCTAGTCACACACAGGTGAGATGATGACCCCACCTGCGGGGCTTCCAGGTGCCTCAGAAGGAGGCCGAGGGACGCAGTCACCCGCGTTAGGGGCAGCTGAGGGAGTCTGGCCCAGGAAGTGGAACATTAAAGACAGATGCAGACCCACAGCTCAAGAACCTCCTGACCCCAGGGCAAAGGGCATCTGGCGTGATGGCTCCTAACACACTATTTCCTGTAAGGGTGAGAATCGGGGTGTGTGGGGGGCCAAGTCTGAATCTGTTGCTGTTTGCAGAGAGGGAGAACCAATGCTGGATAAGAAAAAAAATTTTTTAAGAGGTTAAATATTGCAGGTGGTCTGACAGATACAGGGAGCAAGCTTTAAATAAAAGCCTTGAATTTTCTACTGAGAACAGAAAGCGAGACTTATTGACACCCAAACAATTCAACAAGCTTTCCAGCACAGCCGCAGCCGCGTAAACCAGTGCAGCCTGGATTGGAGCATCAGGCCAGTGGCCTATAAAGCAAATGGAGAGTGGACACTGGCCCCAGAGATCTGGCTCTGAGAGGCCCTGGGCTCAGGGACCTCTCTGGGCTCAGGGACGCCCTGGGCATGTGCTGACCGAGGGGCTGTGGCCTGGCTCCTCTTGCCATCACTACAATAATTCCCAAATGCTCTCTCACCGTGTGTTTGAACGCCCAAAGAACATGACAGCTACATATCCCTCAGGTCCCATCGCTGAACAGATGGTAAAATGAGCTTATTTTTCCTGCTGAATTACCCCAAACAAGATTCCAGCAGCGTCCTTTGGCATCAGCCAGAAAGGGATGAGTTTACCTACGTTTTGACCAGCCTTTGAAAGACGAAAATTTTCCACAAGTGCAGAGTTGCTACCTAATGCTTTCTCCATCCCGCAGTATAGAGACGGAATTGATTTCCCCACCACAGTTAAGTTCTTTCTACACCACAGTCTGCTACAACGTGTCTTTGACACGTCGCACACTCAGGAGACGGAGGAGGAGGTGGGCAGGCAGTCCGCTCCCAGGAGCCTTTCAGGAGGTTTGTGCTTTCATGCTCCCAGGAGGTTGGTGCCTGTAGCAATGCCCATGGTTGCTCTTCTGGGATCACAGTGGAGAGCAATTTCGTTTTTATAGGATCATCGACATCACTCCTTTCTCCCCTTTATGGAACAATTTTTTTAATTTCTTATGCCCAGAAAGTAACAGGCATTCTTGGTGAAATGCCAGGGAATGCCTCTCCTTGGGTTTCCAGACCCAGGGTCAGAGCTGAGCCAAGACAACAGACCCCTTGGGGTCGGGCCGCCCCGGCAGGGGTACAACCACCCCCAGGCCCACTCCCACCCCCAGGAACTTGCTTTTAGAAGTAACTGACTTTAACCATATCAGTGATTGACTCAGGCATGTATATTATGACCTGTCTGGGCAGTGGAGAAACTAAGAACATAAAGCTTCAAAGTAAAACTACCCGCAAAGCCTCCCTGAGAGCTCACTGCACCTGTGGAAGTGGAGTGGGGGGGGCTTAAGTAACCACACATGGTCCCTCTCTGTGCCCGAGTAGAACTGAAACCGAAATTAAATACATGTAGGCATCCATCATGTCCCAGGGAGTCCTGCCAAGGCCTGGAGTCAGAGCCCTGAGAAGCCTGCCCTCTGAGGAGCACGTCTTTAACTCAAAGGCTAGGTGCTCGTACTACACCTAAAACTGGGTCCTCGGGCTTCTGTGCAGTATCAGCAGCACCCCCAAAGCGAGTATTGAGAATAAGCCACTGTCTTCTCATTGCCGACTTATTAGCACCTGACACGAGCCAGCATGGTGTACCCCAATTACCACCAAGGGCAGTAACTCTGTCATGTCCACTAATAAGAGTCATGTCCATGAGGTTTCTAGAAACGTCTACACAGGAGAAAGAGTTCTGTTTTCTCTCTGATAAATGGGAGCGTGTAGGTAACTGTCAACTCCCCAGCAGCGTTGTCCTGGGGTTCGGGTTCTGCTGTTACATTAGTCATCCACGCACATAATTCTGAGTTGAGAAACTACCAGTCTTTATAGTATGTCATAGTCATACTACTCATAGAAAAGTACCAGTCTTTATAGTATGCCATAGTCATAATACTCATAGAAAAAAGGAAGAACAATAATGATCGTCTATCTTCCCAAATCATTTCCCAGAAATGCTCATCCATCCATCCATTCACTCAACAGGTGTTCGTTAAGCCAGGCACCATCTGGTTAGCAGAGACAAAATGCCATAACAGACACAACTCCCGGACCTCAGGCAGTTCCGTGCAGTTGGGCTGATGTGAGTGCTGTTTATTCATTGATTACGACGCACACCTTTTCCAAAGTGCACGTGCTACTTGAAGTGGAGTCAAAAATTACAAAAATTACCGCCCTGGCTGGTGTAGCTCAGTGGATTGAGCGCGGGCTGCGAACCAGGCATCGCAGGTTCGATTCCCAGTCAGGGCACATGCCTAGGTTGCAGGCCATGTCCCCCAGCAACCACACATTGATGTTTCTCTCTCTCTCTCTTTCTCCCTCCCTTCCCTCTCTAAAAATATAAATAAATAAAATCTTTATTAAAAAAATTACAAAAATTGCCATCGTGGTGCCTGCCAGGTCCTCCCCATGCGAAACCAAAACGGTGGTAACGAATGCCATGAATGCTCTCAATGTCAGTGTTCTTCTCAGCATCACACAGACGAGCTCTTTGAACTTGGAAGCTTCCTTCCCAGAGTCCCTCGTGGAGGAGAAGCCCACGCTGGGCTAAAGCGCAGGGTCACTGGGTCAGACCAGGGGCATCTCAGGTCTTCGGTGCGCAGGGCAGAGCGTCCCTTTGGGGAGTCTGGCCCGCTCGCTCTCTAGCCGCTGTGCGTGCCCGCGCGTCTCTCCGGTGCTGGTGTTTTCACCGGGACGTTTCGGTGCAGCAGGTGAACACCACGCTGAACGTGCACCACCACCACATGCCGCATGGGCGGCTGTTGTGGCCAGACCTGACTGCTAGGCCAAACCGCGGTCTGCGGGCTTCGACGGTCTCCCGTGGGGCCCTTCCCTCGGCATGGACTCAGGTCTTACGGGCTTCGTGTCTGAGAAAACGAAGCTCCTCTGACTTCTGTCCAGGTGCTCCGCCTGCGATGCTGACACGGGGGAGCCAGCCCACCTGGCTGGGATGACAGGGCAGCTCTCAAGTCTCCCGGGTTTCACCCAGAAATGAAACAACCCGAAGTGATTTTCTAACATTACCCTGTATGTGACACCTCGATATGCATGACCCGAAGAAACGATTTCAAGAGACAGGAAGAAGGTAGTTTTCAGGTGTGACAATAGAAAGCGCATGGCATCAGGTGCAACAGAGCTGGGGGTCCCCTCGGTTCTGCCACGGACAAGCTACGCTGGACAATTGCTTTCTCCCTGGTAAGGCGTGTGTTGCAAAATAAAAAAGGAGAGAGAGACTTAAATTAGATACTGTTTAATGCCCCTTTCAGCTCTCAAACTCTGTGATCCAAATGCAGACTTTCTGGGAAGTCCCAACGTTGAAGGGACTGTTGTCTTCACCTGGAAAAGTGGCAGGAACAGGCCCCAGACGCACCTGCGGAGACCCTCGTGGGCAATCACAGGCCACCCCATCCCTCTGCCCCACTGCCGCTTGCATGCGGTGCTCTCCTGCCCAGCAGCTCTCTCCTGCCCAGCAGCTCTCCGAGCCCCGGAAACGCCTGCAGTGGGGCAAGTGTGCAGGCCTCCCATCCCTGCTCTCTTTGGGGGACACTGGGGGGAGGTCAGAGAGGATGCTGGTGAACTCACGCAGACGGTATGTGTCCAACAAGTGGCAGCTTTTCCTTTCCTGACAAAGAGGCCCTGACCCTCCAGGCCTTGGGGGTCTCCCTGGCGTGCAGGCTGTTCCAACGGCAGAGTCCCTTCACCAGCGGCTGGACGTTTGTGAGCCCTCCTCTTCGTCCCTCTCCACACAAACCAGCACTGCATGGGGGGGGGGGGCGGTTCTGCGGGCCCAGACCCCAGCAGCCAGGGCTGTAGCGAGCATACCTAGATCGACAAAGAATGCCCGGATGGAAAAAGACATTATTTGTAAAAACAAATTTCTTGGCTTCCTAAACCTGGGTGCCAATCAGAAAGCTGAGCTGGGTTTAGGTGTAAAAAGAACTGAGGTGTGGAAGGTGGTTTGTGTGGGGTTTCAGGAGCTGCCCTCAGGGTATGGGCTTGGCCCTCCTCACTCCTGCCGGCTCTCACTCCACCCAAACCCACCGACTTCGCAGCCAGCAAGTGCCTTTCACACAACCTCAGCGCTCCCAAATGGGGGCACTGAGACCCTCGCTTTACCACGTCAAAGTAAGTGGGCCCTGCAACCAGTCCCCGCAGGACCCCTCCGCACACAAAAATACCAGCAGGCTGATCTGAGAGACTCAGCATGAGGCCGCCCCTCATTCTCAGGCTTTTCTGCCCGTCCAGCCATTCCGGCGCCCGGTAGCTTGTCCTTGGTCCACTCAGGGCCCTTACACGTGTGGTTTTCTCTGTCTGGAGTGCCCCCCTCCCCCCAGCCGCTGCAGCTCATCCTCCAGGTCGCAGCTCTGTCACCTCCTGGAGGCCACACCAACTCGGAAAGTCTTTGTCAGACCCTGTGTGAGCCCGCAGCCCCCGGCTTACACGTCTCACCACACACCCCACCCCCTGCACCTGCCCCTCACCCGTCTAGGCTGGCACTGGCCAGTGGGAGCCTCTGCAGGGATGGGATGCTCGCTGTCTGCACCACCCACAGTAGGAACCACCAGCCACAGTGACTGGTGTGCTCAGTGATCAGGGAAAGACAAACACCATCTGATGTCACCCACACGTGGATCTAAAGAACAAGACAAACAAACAAACAAAACAGCAGCAGACTCACAGACATGGAGGACAGACTGACGGTCGCCAGAGGGGAGGGGTTGGGGGGTTGGGGGCAAAGGGAGAGGGATCAAGAAGTACAGATTGGAAATTACAAAACAGTCAGTCACAGGGACGTAAAGCACAGCAGAGAGAATATGGTCAGTGACACATAATGACTACACACAGTGCCGGTGGGGACTGGGAATATCAGGGGGTCACTGTGTGGAGTGTAAGATTGTCTTTTATGATAAGACCCAAACTGCCAGGATCTCAGTTCCTCATAGTTCATGCTACTGAAAATTTTGCCTTTTAAGACTTCAGCAAAACTTGGGTTTTTTTTCTAGGATACTCACACTTAAAAAAATCACTTAGAATGCTACCCATACAACCTGCAGTTTAAGTATAGAAGACTCTACACTCAGGTGTGAGCGTCTATGTTCCAGTGATGAAAACAGACAGTCGGCTCCAGGGGCCCCTCACCCGGAGGGGGAGCTGGGAGGCACTGAAGAGAGGAGATCCAAACAAAGCCCCCCAAGAGGGGTGAGGGCAACTAGGCCAAGTCTCTGGTCTCTGCTTTTTCAGGCAGCAACACTCTACGTCCTTGAGGCCCAGAGCTCTCAAAGCCGAGAACCAACACCCAAAATAAACAGCACCTTGAGCCAAAAATTCACCCTTGCCAAAGCGTCTGCCTGGACTCTGCCAAGGGTAGTGGGTCGGTCCCAACAGAAGGTGGTTCTCTATGCTGTGACCAAGGCGGCGCCACAATGAGTAGACAGAGCCGATGATACCAACTCTCCGGGTGGTCAGACACACTCGCACGTTCCCCAAGGATAACCTGAGCCCCGCTACTTAGTCTCGGGCTGGGAGGAGCGGGAGAGCTAGCTCCCCTACCCACCACTGTTCCGGTGCAGCTGTCAGTAATAGCCCGGGAGCCACCGCAGCAGAGAGATGAGGGTCCTGCTGCAGAGACGAGCCCCAGGGCCACCCCAGGAAGCCTGTCACTGGTTTCCCACACTGCCGATGTTCCACACAGCCTCCTCTGGCCAGCGTGTGAGCCCTGGAAAGTTTCCAGCTGGGGTGCAATCCACATCTAGCTTCTGCGAGCTTTGAAGCTCTCTCTTTCTCTGGAGGCTTCTGAATCTTACGGGGCTGCCAAGAAGGTCTCATGAAGTCCAGTGATCACTGAGCACTAGTCAATCAGAGCCTGCATAGCTTGTACTTAGGACAGCAGGGACCTGGGTCCCGCATGATGGAAAATTCAGGGCCAGTTCCTGGGAAAGGGGTAGAGTAAGAGAAGTCAGTCCTCAGGGTGCACCCACACCCCCTTTCTGAGGACCCTCTCTTGTTCCCTGGCACCCAGGAAGCTCTTCCTCTGGGAAAGTAAGTCTCTTCCAAGAAGCCCAGTGACAACCCTAACGTTCCACTTCACCCAAAGCTGCTTCCGTTGACAAGGAAATCAGAGCAGGGGGAGGCCTCAGAGGGGTCAGCACAGTCAAGACAGGAGCACGTTTACATTTTTGGAAGAGACTCCGGTTTCAGCATGGAGGAATCAGGGGATCAGCAAGAGGCAGAGGAAATGAGCTTCATCGCTCAGACCACGTGGAGGTTCAGTTCTGTGTGCTTTGGGAGCAAATAAATGTGTGACGATAGTTACAAAGTATGTAAGTGAGACTGAAGGATGAGGAGGAAGAACAGGAGACCTAGTGGAGTCAGAGAAGGGTGTGTGCCCTGAAGAGGGAGGGGGTGGCAGGAAGGACGGAGGGGGCGGGAACTCCGCAGGCTGGGCAGGCCAGGGTGAGGACAAACAACTTCACCCTGACACCAACGGGAGGCCACCAGTGGGTCCAGGCAACGGCATGGTCAAATGTACATGTCCGAGGACCCCTGTGGCCCTGGTGCAGAGAAGGATCTGGAGTGGGCAGCGTGGAAGCAGGGAGATGGCGAAGGAGGCTCCGTGGATGAGGCCGGGTCCAAAGAGGATGAGGCCCTGAGGCTGGAGAGAGGGGCTCAGGTTGGAGGAAGACTGGATAAGAATTGGTTACTGCCTGGTGCCTGGGGCTCCAAGGAGAGGGATGAGTCATGAGTGGTTCTCAGATTTCCAACTGCAGCCTCGGGTGGAAGGTGAGATCACTCTCCTAGAGAAGGCTGGAGGGGATGGAGGTGCGGGGTGGAGGGAGAGGGAAGATCAACAGTTCAGTCTGGTTCACGCTGAGTGCAGAGTCCGCTGCTGGCAGAGGACGCTGGGGACTGAGTCGCCCAGATTGACAGCCCCAGCAGTACGTCTGTTTCTCAGCAACAGGTATTGTCTATACAGTCATCATTCACACTGCAGTCGGGTGAGTGAATGAATGATGCTGCTGGCGAGAACTGTGCAGGATGCAAAGATTATCGTTCGCCACAGTAATCTATTAATGTGACTAAAAATACCCTCACCAGATGGTGGTCCCTTCAGAGAATGAAATCAGAAGATAGCACGGCATGTCTTGCCAAACAAAAATGAAAGTTGACCCAAGGCCAAGGCCAGAGAAGTGGACCGAAACACAGACCTCTTCACCTAGGCCGCCAATCAGCCTCCAGCCCCCACGTGCACAGGGCCGGCGAGCACTCAGCTCACACCCGAGCCGCCTGTTAGTGGTGACATAGGAACACAATGAGCCACAAACGCTTGTTTTGGTTGCTCGGGGAATCTGTTTATGCTCATGTCCACGCCATATAAATGGAATCGCTGTAAAGTAATCCAGTTTGTAAAGATTCTAAAGTTCAGGTCTCCGACCAGGTACTGAAATCAGAAGCCACTGGTCCCGACCACAGCATGGCCACCTCCTAGGCCCGTGAGGGCTGTTCCAAAGGCGGGTCCCTGTCACTGCCTCACAGGAAGAGGAGGAAATGGGGAGGAGGTCACGTGTGTCCCTGGAAAATAAGACCTGCATTTATATAGAGCTGTCCAGGGGGCAGACAGTGGACTATACCCACTCAGTCGTCACCTCGTGAAAGCCTCAACCACTGGTGTGAGCGCTGTGATATCACCCCACTGCACTGGGGAGAAAGAGAGGCTTTGTGGGTTAATCTCCTAGAGGCAGGGAGCTCTAGGGGCCCGAGCCACGGTTCCCAGCCTCCGGGCCCCAAAGCCTGTGCTTCCTGCCCCTTATTCTCGACACTCTCCTGCCTCCCTGGAATCGATCGGTGGTCTGCACCACAGGAATGGACACACAGGGCAAAGAGACCAAGCAAGCACCATACAGGGACACACGGATGGGTCACGATGACGACCACAGCGGGGCACCGAAGGAGAAAAGGACGTCATGTGGCCTGGCGAACTAAACCCACTCTCTCACATGCAGCTCAGAGGGCCCCACTGCTGTGGGTGGGGCGGGCCGTCCTTGGTCCCTTTACTCAAAGTCACTGCTCCTCTGTTCATATTTCTGCCTGTCCCTGTAAAGAGGCTTTTCAAAAACTTAGATTGTTGCAGTCCATGTGCTGTCTCCTTAGCAGAACAGGGAGCTTCCTGGAAGAAGGGACAGCCCCTGCCCAGCATCCTTCCAGCGCCCCGCACATGCACACCTCACCCGTGTTCCCAGAGGGACCGCGTGAGTGAGTCACAGAAACAGCAGAGGCTCCGGCTCGGCCTGCGATGGAGGGACGAGACCCAGCCTCTGCCCCACTGCACACAGGATGTGACCTAGACTTCCTCCACTCGAGGAGCGAGGCTCCTGCTCTGAATCGCTGCAGGAACAAAGGAAGACAACGGAAGAGACCTCGAGGGATGGGGGGCAACAGCGTTCTGTGTGGGCCCCTCCTGGGGTGGCTTCTCTGGCTGTGATGAGATCCGTGCCTTCTCCCTGGGCACTGCCGCCCCACGGGGGCTAGTGGTCCCTTTCTCATCAGGAATAGAAAGTGCAGCTTCTGAAAACAGGCCTCTAAGCAAAACAACACACACATACACGCAAAATCCAAAACAGACGCAGCACAACCCCAACTACAAGCCAGTTCCCTGTTTCCGAGTTCACTTGTCCTCTCTGTATACGCCCTGCAGAGAGACAACAGACCATCTTGGACCCAACCGCCGCCGTTCTGCAGCCACGCGCCCCGCCCATCTGGAACAGTCACGGTCACCCGAGTGGCGGACTCTAGGATGAGTCATGACCTGGTTTCAGAGCAGGAGAGGCCCTCGCCCCAGTGCCCACGAGGAAGCCCGCCCATCAGGGTGCCTGGCATGGAGATTGCGCGTGCCCCATTTGATGCCGCAGCCGGCACCCGGCCTCACGGATGCCACTACTCGGGGAACCCGCGAAGGCAAAGTGCCTGCTGTCCATGCCGCCACACAGGGCTGACAATGACCGTTTCTCGGGAGGAACAGAAACAAAGATGAATCACTCAGTCTTGGACTTTGTACGCACATGTGAATACAGCACCCCTGACACACACACACACACACACTTCCCACCCGATCAAGGGGAGCAGGTTCACTGGAAGGCATCGTCTTGACAATCCAATCGAGGCTGAAATGAAGGACCCTGCTTCCAGGCCTCTGCCCCGCCCAGTGTACTTCCTGTTCCCGCACTCCCTCCAGGCCTGGTTTCCACCCAACGCACAGCACGGATGCGCACAAGGCCAGGGGCGGCTCCAGGTTTGGAGATGTTTCCCTTCCAGTTAAGGAGGAAACAGGACCAAGATTTAATAAAAACAATAATAATAAATCAGCTACTTATCACCTCGTGTACAATGGTTCAGTCTTTTAGGGTTTTTCCTGTATTGATCAACAAAGATGCCATTTCTCAGTAAAGGGCGGTGCCCAGCACAGGGCGGACCTTCGGCAACACCCACGAATGAATGACAGACAGGAGAGTGAACAGTCAACCATAAAGATAAAAGTGGCAGAGTTCACTGAAATGCAGTCATGCCGTCAGGGCCTTGTATTCGTTGGAGCATGGACAAGGGAGCTGCCTGAATAGGACCCTAATTACAGACCTGCCACACGTTTCGCAGGGTTGTGTGGGAAATGGTATTGGTTCTTCCAATTCTTTCTATAACGTGAGCAAGGCATTTATCTTTCTTTCTCACAAGGATTGTATGATCCATCATGTTATTTGGTGTGTTTTTTTATTTTAATCTGTAGTTTAAAACTGTCACAAGCTAAAAATCCAGCTACCAGGTATCAGCAATCCCAGACTGGCCCATTATACGTTGGCCACCAGCTCCAAGATCCCACCGCCCACTCAGCCTCGACAGGTCGCCAGGGCCTCTGGGGAGCCCCAAAGAAAGTGCAGCTCAGTCCAGAGCCCCGGAACTCTGGGCGTCTCAGGGGTCTCAGCACTGACCTGTATGGGGCCAGGAGGGCCGGCACCCCACAGCCTGTAACCACCAGGGTAATTCTGACTCAGACACCCAACAAGAGCTGGCCTGACTGGGACGATCATCATCTGGCACCCGATGATGTTAACACCCTCAGGACCAGCAGATCCGGGTTCAACATTGGGTCTGGGACAGGGCCTGGGAGTCTGCATTGCTCACCAACTCCCAGGTGATGACGATGTCAACGGTGCCTGTAGTGATATGACCCTGGAGCTTTCTGAAGCCACAAGAGAGCCTCCTACCAGTGCCTGGGCAGCAGCCACAGCGGAGCCACACGTGCTCGGATCAGAGACAGGTTTGGGGACAACTTTCTGTCTTAGCACCAGCCCTTCCCAGCAGTCTCTGGGGCCGTAGATGATGTGAACTGGAACCCCAACACTGCCACGCTCAGGAGCGTTGAGCCCTTGGGCCAGTTACTGTTTGTTTGGGCCTCAGTTTCTCTGCCTGTAAAATGGGAGTGATAAACCTACTTAATAAGATTGTCGTAAAAATTAGCAAACAACTCTAAACTCGAAATCCATCTCTTCTCTTAGGTCTTACCAGCCATCAGATTCGGGGAAAATCACCCGACCTCACCACACCTCAGTTCCCTCATCTGAAAAAGGACAGATGTTAACACCCAACTCGCAAAGCTGTCCTGAAGACTGGGTGAAGTGATGCAATGTCCTCCACCTAGGACACATTCCTGGGGTTCACGTCCATTTCAAAATATTGTCAAACGTAGTTCAAAGGAAATAAGTAATAAAGCTAAACTATTCAGAGAAAGTTGTTGGAGAAAGCAAAATTTTACCTGAGCCTTAAAAAATATATATGAGGACCAACAGGGTATGAGGGGAGGCGCCATTTCACAGTCTGAGCGGAGTACATGATCCTCGTGCGGTTCCAGGCTCCTGCTGGCTGCCCTCCAGGCCTCGGTTCAGCTGTCGAGGTCTCCACCAAGGCACCCTCCGCGCAGGCGCAGTTCGCCCGTGCCCCACAAGGTCACGGAGGTCGCTTCCTGCCGGCATCATCAGGCCATTTGCCTCCCACACTGAACTCGAAGGTCCACCATGGTGGGGCTGGGGCTGCTTTGCTCCCTGCACACCCCTCGAGGCAGCACCGACTTCAGGTATATATTAACCATGCTGTGGAATTTTTTGCATAATTTAATGAAATAAATAGGACTCAAAACTCAAACAGTTAGCTTTCAAAATACATTTGCAATGAGATGTAATTACCTTCTAAGAATTACACGTAAAATGCCATCATGTCTACTGGCGCCCCTCAATGGCGGGAACTGCTGCAGGTGAACGGCCCCCCGGCCCTGGTGGGGACGGGAACACAGGCCCAGGCAGCGGAGGGCGAACTCCTTGACAATGATCGTGAAGCACTGTCATCAGTGGGCTCGTGCGAGGGGCCACTGGAGCACGGATGAAGCAGCGCAGCAATCGCTTCTTTGGGGGAAGGATGCAGGGAGCACCGCCCAGAGGCGCACAGTCGGCCGGATGGAGGAGGAGGACGCGCAGGAGTCGGCGGCTGGGCAGACGTGCACAAGGACCGTGGACCGCCTCCAGTTTTCCGTGAGCGCTGCTGCGTCAGGAGCTGGGGCTGAAGCCCAGCCGGCGGCCTGGCTAATGGGGAACCGCAGGCGCGTTCCTCTCCCTCTCCATGCCCCAGTCTCCTCACCTTGAAATGCGGCCAATGATAGAATGCACTTTCTGGAACTTGGTAAGAATTAAATAAATTGATATGTGTCAGGGGCTTTGTTAGGCTGATGCCTTGTTAGGCCAATAGGTTATATGATGTTAGTTGTTGCTGCTGCTGTTATGGTTACTCCTAATGGTAGACTATTTTTTTCACCTGCTAATTAAAATCTGCCCTTATACCACCTCAGCCCCCACCCGCGTTACACAGGAGCACACAGAATGCAGTGTTACGTTTGTGACAGCGTGGATGGACTCGAGAGCATTGTGCTGAGTGAAGTCAGTCAGACAGAGAAGGGCAAGTACCCGTGTGGTTTCACTTACAGAGGGAATCTGAAAGAACAAAATAAATGAATAAACAAAACAATGAACAGGTTCACAGATACACGGCACGAACTGATGCTGCCGGATTGGGGCGGGGGGGTGTTCCTGGGAAGGTGGGAAAAAAACCCGGAAGGGGTTAAGATGCACAATGCCAGTTATAAAAATCAAAATGTAGAATAAAATTATAAACTCCTTAAAAATAAAATGTATAACTGCTTCAAAAATATATACGGGTTGGCAAAAGTAGGTTTACAGTGGTGAGTACACGGAACAGAGTTCATTCCTGCATTATTAGTTATTGTACTATTTCCCACACGAACAACTGCAAACCTACTGTTGCCCCACCAGTATATGAAACAAACGGGCTTTATATCCACAGTGGGTTCAAGGCTGCCTGTGTGTCCGAGACACAAGTTGGAAACAGCTGGTCTGAAGAGAACGGGGCAGAGAGACAGGATGCCCTGAGGTGGACGGGGAGAGTGAAAGCGACTGCAGTCCTCTTGGGTCCCCTCACCGCTGGCGCGGCAGACAGAGCCAGCTGCGGCCGGCTGCAGGGTGCCGCTTGGGCAGTGCCGGGCTGATGCTGTGGGGAAGACAGGCCGGCGCTCAGCCCTGCATATTTAAGTGCGCATGCCGACCAAGTGAGCGGTCGGTCCTTCTAAGAACGGTTTCTTTTAATGGCTATTTTTTGTCTCCCAATCTTTAAGGCAGGAAGATGGCTTAACACATCAAAGAAGCATCGTTCATTCCGTATGCACGGCTCTAGAGGAATCTTCCCCATCAATATTTCATGAAACAGCCTCCCCAGAATGAGAGTGCAGACGGAAGGTCGGAGACGGCTGGTTGCTGCAGACATTGGAAGGCTCGTCTCTTGCCCGCTGATGTCACAGCTGGAGGCTGTCTGTAATCGAGACAACAGCTACTACGGCCAGGAGCAGAGGTTTAAAGGGAGAATTCTAGAGATGCCTCTGTCTTATGAGCAAAGAGAAAGCCCTGCCATCCCCTACATTCCGTACGTGATCCGGCTCCCCACTCTGGCTGTGTTTCTGGTATTACTCACTCCTGCCTTTTCCTCTCTATTTCCGCCCGACTGTCAGATGATTCTTAGTCAGTAGCAATCCTGTCACACGATAAGAGGGTGCATACTTCCTCCTTCCACCCTAAAATTCCACTAATGCAACAGAATAATTTGGTGAAAATCTCAGAATTTGTCACCACTCCTATCTCAGCTCCAGATCTGTTTTCTAAGTCTTTTCTGAAATAAAAACAGAAGGCCCACTAGAAGCAAGCTGGAGAATGGCCAGTGACCTGTCCCTGCTTTCCCCAAGGTGTCCCCCTGAGCTCCAGGGAGCCTGGAGGCGTGGCCAGGTGGCTTCCTTCGCACAGCACTTAGCACAGCACCTCACGCAACTTCCACTTTTCACGTGATGTGATGATGACTGCAACCTCTGGTTTAGATTTTTCTAATCTTTATGGTATCTCATACACCCGAATAAATTTCAGAAACTTGCTTCCACTGTGCTAGGTCCTTTCCACACAAAGAAGCCTTCCTTCCCCAAAGCAGTAGTCCTCCAAGTGGGGTCCTGGACCAGGAGCATCAGTATCGCCAGGGACCTTGTTAGGTATGAACATTCTCTGGCTCGCCTCAGCCCTTCTGAGCCAGGAATTCTGGGTATGGGATCCAGCTATCCATATCTGAACAAGTCTTCTGGATAATTCTGGTATCTACTGAAAGTTGAGAAGCACCACTCGCAAGGCAGGCAAATTTGTTTTCAAACAAGTTATATTGAATCCCAAAAGGTCAATATCAACATACCCATGTTGTCGACTCTTTCTCTAGGTGTTAAATTACCTGCTTAAAATCATCTGGCGGCCCCTACTGCCTGCATAACAAAACACAAGTCCCTCAGCTGGATCTACAAAGACCTCTACGAGCTGGCCCCCATCCAGCCTCACCTTCCACACACACCACCCCTGCCTTCCACATATCCCACGCCCCACGCCCCATGCCCCACGCCCCACACCCATGGTGCACAGTCCTACCCCGTGCCAGCCTCTGCAGGGCCCTCGACCCAGAACACTCTGCCCTCCTCTCACCTGGAAGACATCCCTCTTCCTTGAAGACCAAGCTCTGACAGCACCTCCCTCCCTGTTTCGCCAAGTGGAGGTGGAGCCTGTGTCCCCAAGTAGTCTGAGTCTTCCTGTTCACCTGTCTGTAAGAGTGTCTGTTATTGTGCAGCTTACGCTCCCAGGGTCGCATCCCCTGGGACAATCACCGAGCAATAAAGGAGCAGAGGCTGCACCTTCGTGCTGTCTGTGGTCCCAGAGCTGCGCCCAGTACCTGCGTCCATCGCAGGTCTGACATGTTCGTCGCTTCACCACTCGATGCCGGTATCACAGACCCAGGAAGGAATCCCAAACATTTATATATTCTGCACTCAGACAAGTGCAGCTAAAGTCAAGGGAAGAGTTCGTGTGACTATGTCCTGTAACATGGGGCTGGGCCTCCGTGTAGGCGCAGCTTCGTAAATAGGAAAAGCGAGTGCTCCAAATCAGGAAGCGTGGGTTTCTATTCCATTTCTTGCAAGTTGCTCAACCTTGAGCAAAGGAGTCCCTGGTTCTCAGTTTTCTCATCTGTAGAATGGGATGGAATCACACCTGCCCTGTTCACCTCACTCGCTGTTGTCACAACATGAGTCGCTGCCTGTAGTGAAAGCTATGAACCTTTTGTCACGTCCTATCCATATACAGTTTGATCTTGTGATAAACTATTACAATATTAACAAACGTGAAAGTACATTAAGGTATAACGATTTCAATACATCCACCAAACATGAGGCACTGTCATGAGGGAGGGGGAAGGAAAAAAGAAGTTCACAAGCTAAAAAAACATGCCTTTGAACTTGGCCCAGCAGAGGTGTCTCAGCCCAGGGAAACTTCCTGTGGATATGTGCTCTACAGAGTCATTGCGGTTTTTTCTATCCATCTTCACGCTCCCACCCTTCAACTGTCCTCCGGCTGCTGATTTCTGAAGGTGGAACCAGTGAGGGCTGATGCCTGTGGTTTTCTTTCCTTCTACACACTGTTTCCGTTCTGCACCTCCAGGAAGGCAAGGGTGGTCTGCCAATTAGACGTATCATCGGTCTCCGGAGAACGTCATCCTGGGCACGCCGGCCAAGCCCCAGAGTGCCTGCAGTCAGGTCATCGGGCGACTTGCAACTCCAGGCTTTTGGGCAAAGAAAAGGAGGGAAAGGGTAGGTCTCTGCTCCCAGTCCGCTCTGCCAAGGGTCCTCGATGCTAAAGGCAAGACGAAAGGAACTTGAAGTTGACTCTGACTCTGGAAATTCTGTTTAAGGGACGTCAGCAGTTTACAACGCTTAGTTATTTTTTAAATTAGGTTTACTGTATGTGTGTGTGTGCGCACGCACTAATCTGTAATCTCCTCTTCTTGGCAATATCTGCAGTCTGTTTTGACAGGCCCATTCACAGTCAATTAATCATCATCTGATGTGATGACTTCTCTGCTTTTCAGTTTTTAAAACGCTTCGAGGAAAGCCTGCCTCCCCCAGCACCCATGTGCTAAACAGTGCAGGCCGCTGGTGCTCTGAAGAGAGCTGGGAGACCAACCACTGCGCCACCAGGAAGCACGGACACGGGTCAGGCTGGGGAAGGGGCTTCCTGCAGCCTTCCGGCTCCCTCCAGTTATAACACTGGGGCCCACATTTAACCCTCCCACTCCCCTCCCTTCCCCTCTCCTCTCTGCCCCCCCCCTCTGGAGCAGAGAGAGAGAGCTCACACACGCTTTTGTTTTCCTTCCTTTTCTCATAAGCAGTCCCCAAGGAGAATCGAGCCCCATCTTTGCCCTTGAGTACAGAAAGAGTGTCTCCACATGATGGGAGAACCCTGGGGTCTGGGCCTTCCCGAATCCGGGGCCAAAGGGGCAGCAGGCCTCTGCTTGCACATCAGAGACTCCATAGGGCATCAGTCTCACCCCTGACGCTCCCAGTGCTCAGCAGGAGGACCCCTTGGCCAAGGAGAAGGAATGAAGGCCATGGACTCGGGACAACAGAGGAGAAAAATATGTTCTTATTAAAAATTGATCTCCAATAGAGTAGCCATTTATAAATATGCTTATGAAGTTTTTAATACCAGGAAAGTGCATGTGTTGGGTGTTACTGGGGAGAAAGCTGGATCAAAAAGTTACAGGGAAAATAAAACCACAAGCGCAGCCCGGTGCTTGCAGAGGAAAGGCTGAGGACGCCGAAGTGTCAGCAGTGGTGGTCTCCGAGCCACCGGGCGCTGACCCTTCGCTTCTCTGTTTTCCCAGGTTTCCAACACTGAGGACCTATTGCTGCTGCGATGGGAGCGAATTTAAAATTGGGGGGTAATCAATAAAAAAAATTTAAGTAAATTCAACCAAATGTTTTTCCTGCAATTGATTCACTCATTCAGTAATGAGCATGTACTGAGCACCCACCCTACTCCGGCTGCCGTTCCAAGCTCTGCAGGCTGTGGGGGCGAATGAAACAATGTCCCTGCTTCTGCGGAGCCGCACATTCCAACAGGAAAGCGGGGAGAGGATGGTGGAGTCAAAAGCAGACCAGTTCAAGGTTAAGTGACGACATCAATACAAAGGCCTACCGCACAGAGTGCAGTGTACACAACACCGTGTTGTACTCCACACTAGGCACTCTAAAATCACAGTGCATACTGCTATTCTACTATTTTATTATTATATTATTATTATTATTATTATTATTATAGCAATTTTTAACCAGGGTGCTGCAGAACCTTTAAAACATGCGAAACCTGACTATTCGGCCAGGAACACAGACCT
The DNA here is from genome assembly GCA_004024845.1 of Tonatia bakeri. Taxonomy (NCBI): domain Eukaryota; kingdom Metazoa; phylum Chordata; class Mammalia; order Chiroptera; family Phyllostomidae; genus Tonatia; species Tonatia bakeri. The sequence continues at coordinate 65,485 of PVIA01007367.1, read as the reverse complement.
CTCCTCCCTCAGACTGTTGCATGACAACAGCTGTCCAGTGTAAAAGAATCAAAATCACACCTATTCTTTTTGTCAGATCAACGAAAAAATGTATTTTTTGGTGTGCCATGGAATTTTAGTAATTAGTTCATGTGCACCATGAGATAAAAAAAGATTGAAAATTACTATTACACTATAAAGTAAACTGACAGCACAGTATGTCTATATAAGTATATAAAAATATGGAAATCAATATGTAGTATACAAAAATACTATGCAGCCCTGGCTGGTGTGGCTCAGTGGACTGAATGCCGGCCTGCAAACCAAAGGGTTGCCGGTTCAATTCCGAGTCAGGACACATGCCTGAGTTGTGGGTCAGGTCCCCAATGGGGACCACCCAGGAGGCAACCACATATTGATGTTTCTCTCCCTCTCTTTCTCCCTCCATTCCCCTCTCTCTAGAAATAAATAAATAAAATCTTTTTAAAGACTACTATGCAGCTGTTAAAAATAATTAAGTGATGCTACAGAGAAATTTTCAAAACCTAGTGTGTAGAACAGTGGGTGGAGCATGCTGCCCACACATACCCATCCAGGTGTGTCTCTAGAGGAATGCGTAAGGAGCTGTTCACAGCGGTTGTCTAGGGAAGGGGGTCACTAGGGAATCAGAGGACAGAGGTACGAGGCAGATTTGCTTGACATATTTGAATTATTAAAATTCAAATATATCAAGGTAAGGGTTTTTTAGCCTATTTTTTAAAAAATAATCTAACATTTTTAAAATGCTATCTGTCCATAGCAACCATGTGGTGTGTTCCATCTTTTTGGAACACGTATTTAAAAATAATTTTGACTACCCTATCACTTGGTTCTATTTAAGTTATTTCTGTGGAAAGAGTATCAATTTTCACAGAATGCCATATTTAAAGGGCACTATCTACTGATATAATGTCCCAAAACAGAAAAGAAAACTTAGACTCTTTATCTTTGCACATTTTTATTCAATGATCTGCTCAATAAGCTAAGAAGTTCCGCGGGGGCAGGGAGTCATCCTGAAGGGCTTAAAGAAATAGAAACTTGGGTGGGGGGGCCCGTGGGCAGGAGCACAGCCCTCGCAGCAAGCGCCCCTCCCTGAGACTCTCTGCGCTTCACGTCCACTCCAAAGAAGCCTGCTCCTCGCCGGGCAGCCCAGCCTGTCCAGGGAGGGCCCAGGCGCTGGCCCCCAGGCGCTCTGCACAGTAGGTAGAAAGTGCAATCGCCAACTGAGCATTTCCCCGCACCTGGGATATCTGCCCCTCGGGCACCCCCTTCCAGAACACGCCAGTGTTTCTGGATGCTTCTCCAATGTCATCACTTCCGAATGCTGAGTCCCCAGTCACTGACAGTCACCCCTGCTGGGCCCCAGGCCCCAGAGGGCATTTCTGCACTTCCTTCCTCTCTGAAGCACCTTCTATGAGGAGCACCTGGCAGGTGCTCCCCTGGGTTGCCCTGGACTGAGACACCTCCTTGTTCCAGTGCCCTCTGGGCAAACAGCTCAGCTCAGGAGTGCAGAAAAGGAGGTAGCCACCAGGCAGTGGGACTGTCCCAGCCACAGGGACGGCTGAAAGGGGTGAGACAGACAGGGAAATGGTGACAAGCTTCTGCTCCTCCTGAGGCTAGGCCACTCGAGTGCACTCGTCCTCCACCCGCGGTGGGAGAAGAGCACTTCCCACAGTGGCCGGCTCGGGGCGCTGTGGTTAAGGAGCCTCAGCTGTGGAGCAGGACGCGGCTGTGACCCTGCCTTCGTCCTCCCCTGACCATCTCATGCGGCGTTCAGCTGCATGGGCTGCACCAGTTGCCGGCTGCAACAGCACTCCAGGAAAGGACACAGCGTCTCTTAAGACAACGCACGCGGCACTAACTGAACCGTCCACTGTGTAGGCTGATCCAGAGCGGCTAGAAGTCTGCTGTAACTTCTCTTCGGCTCACCCACCTCTCCCCGCCCCCACCCCAGGGTGTGGACCAACACCCACTCCACTGGAGGCAACTGCTTTCTGAAGGCATCTGCACCATTAGGTTCTCAGATAGAGTTGGTGAGACTTCCTCCCTTGGCCATGTGATTCCCACGGTCTCAAGAAAAAGGCAGACAGCTCACCATAGAACTTTGCTGGTTTGCCAATAATAATGACCCTGGTTTTACTGCCAACAGTGGCTGCCTTGTTGGTGGGGTCAGCCTCCACCTGTGGAAAGACGCAGAGCCCTCTGGTGACCCCGAGGCCTCTCCAGCACGTTTCTGCTGGAGAGGGCGATGGCTGTGTGCCTCTCTCCATCCTCAGAGGCTTCCCCGGAGCTTGGCTTCACCGTTGGCATATGTTCCTCCTCGACCCCTGGCAGCTGCTGCTCAGGGTCCTAGGATTCCAGCAGGCGAGGAATGTGCATTATGCAAACCATGGCAACCAGAAACACCAACATCTCCTGTGCCCCCTGGAAACTACTGGCACAGCTTTTGCAACAAAGTATTAGAACAGCCCGTGTCCCATGAACGAGCTCTGAGCCTTGCCTGAGCGGCAGAGTGGTTGGTGAAGGGCGGGTAACACGGGTCTGGGAGTCAGCCTGCATTGGGACTCTGGTTGCAAGCCTATCTGTTTTACCTCGAGCAAGAATGGAAGCCTTCTGTTGCCTCAGTTTCCTCATCTGTAACATAGGAGAAATATCTCAAAAGGCAGTTATGGAGCTTAAATGAGTTAACATAACTAAAGTGCTTAGAGTTGTACCCAGGCAGAATAAGCCCTTGATGCAGCCAGCTTGTCTGGAAGACCAGCCTGTCGATGCCCAGGGGTTATTATTTACAGGCCCGTGGTGCTCCAAGCTCCAACCCCAGGACAGACCTCTCCTGAGTGGCTGATGGAGTACCTCATCTTCCACGTCATCTCTGAGGCTCCTCGTTCTCAGCGTACCCAACACCAATCGCATGGCTGTTCCCCATCCAACCCAGTTCTCTCCAGGGCTCTCTGCCTCTGAGAATGGAACCCCCCTTTCTCCTGCAGTGGAAGTTGAGACCCCAGCCCCTCCCTTGGCCTCCACAGCCCCCTAGTCCAAGCTATCATCCAGGGCATGCCAACCCCTCCAAACTGGGCTTCCCTCATCCTCTCCTGACCCTATCCAATCTGTTCTCCAGGCAGCAGCCAGAGAGACCTGCTAGATCATAAAGGTGTCTGTTCCTGCACACTCACACACACGACCTAAAGTCCTGTAGCATCTACCCCCTGGCTCTTCGCAGAAAAGTTAAAATCCTTCCAGGGCCTTGCATGGTCTGGCCCTGACTACCTCCCAGCCTTGTGCTGCTTTCTTCTTGCAGGTCCTTGAACACATGTGGCATCCTACCCCAGGGCCTTTGCACCTGCCATTTCCCTCACCCCTTTACCTAATGAACTCCAGTTCATTCTTCAAATTACAGCTCAGGTGCTTTCCTGAATCCCTAAAGCCAAGCTTCTTTCCCATATGTTCCCAAAGGACCACCTACCTTTCCTTCAAACCCGTGCTAGTGATTAAATGTGCATTAGAGTGATCTCTAGAATCATGTTTATCTCCCAACAGCTGGAATGCTCCAGGAGAGCAGGCATACAGGACGGCACCCAGCCTGTGGCAGATGCTCGGGAGGCTTTTCTAACCGGCCCACAGAAGACCTGCATTTGTCCGGTGCTCCCCACACCTAGCTCAGCCCGCGTGTGAACCTTGGAAGTGAAGTGCAGGCCACCCAGCCCAACAGAGGTGCTGAGGCTGAGACCTAGGCAGCCTGTTCAGAAACAAATGGAAGAACTTAAAGCTGAGCATTCAGACTAGAAGTGCTCACATATGCTTTGGACAGCCACAGAATGTCTCTTAAAGAGTCCTTTTTCATAGCCCAGAATCTTCAGCCAGGGAGCCATTCATGACGGCACTGAGAGGCTGAACTTGTCTAGACAGAGGCCCATGGACCTCAGACCATTGCCCTCCTTCCAGCAGCTCCCCCTTGCCCACACATCCGGGCCTGGAAGAAGGGCGCCCTCGCCCAATGCAGACTGAGGCCTCTGCGGATCCTGACTGAGCCACCCAGGGCTCAGAGGCTCCTGCACACCCCCACGCAGTCTCTGGTGGGGACCAGCAGCACCCAGACTTCCCTTCACCTTGGCATTCCGGCTCAAACCAGGCAAACCAAAAACTGATTTTGGTATTTTAAACAAAGGGAATTTGATGCAGGAAATTCCTTACACAGGTGACAAAAGAGGTTCATTAGCCGACCTGGGGGCAGGGTGGCACCCAGAGGCTAGTCACTGCCCCCCTGGGTCACAAGAACTAAGGGGGCAGGAGCCTCAGCAGAGCCCGTGAAGGCAGGTAACGGCCCCAGAGATGCGCAGGTTCTGACCCTTTACAGGCAACAGGGACTGCGCGGTTCAATCAGGTTAAAGGGGCAAGCTTATCCTGGGCTGCTCGGGTGGGCGCAGTCTACTCCCAAGGTTCCTTATGAGAGGGAGGCAGGAGGGTCACAGCAGGGAAAGCGATGTGATGACCGAAGCAAAGGTCAGGGGGATGGGGCCCCACGTCAAGGAGCGCAGGGGACAGCTGGAAAGGCAGCGGGCTGCCCCAGAGCCTCCGGAGGGGATGCCGCCCTGCCCACACCCCGATTTTAGCTGCATAAGACTTACTTCAGACTTCTGACCTCTGGAATTGTAAGATAATACATTTGTGTTGTTTATGTCACTGAGTTTGCAGTGATTCCTTACAGCAGTGACAGGAAATGGATCCTCTCAGCTTCTCCCTGCTCCCAGCACTTCCACCTCCCTGCTGGCTGAGCCCAGCAGGGAAGCCAGGGGAGTGAGCAGGGGACGAGGAAAGGGTCTGGGGGACACGGGCCAAGGGCCAGGGCCCCCACTGCACTGCCCCTGAGGGGAGCTTGGGTTCCATGCACGTCTGAAACCTGTTCTTCTGAATTCACTGTAAAGCACCGCATACATCCATCTTCCCGCTACGTTCACTTTCATCCGAGTGGGAGAAGGACCAACACGGAAAGCCTCTGCAGCCACAGAAACTCGCACCCCATGAACTTGAGGCTTGCTCTCTCCTGATCCACTCCAATTTCTACTTCCTCGTGCAAACCAAGGAAAGACACTTGGTCAAGGAGTAATGCTCACGAGATGGTCTGATAGTTTCGTGGGCTCCATTTGACTTCCCTTATTTTACTAGCATGTAAATCAAAGTAGATGACATCAGCTGATCTTTCTCCAAATGGCACCGGTAACGGGATGCAATCTGTAGAGTAAAAGCATTCCGAGAAAACCCAGCCACACCCGGGTCACCACGTGCACCCGCTGCTGCCCACCGCTTCCTTCTCTGAGTCAGTCCTTCCGCCACGTGACCTGGCAGCCCATCTCCGTCAGCTCTGCGGCTGAAAAAAAAATGGGTCATTGCACTGTGACAAAAGGACATTCACTGAAAATACAGCAGTGAAGCAACATTTGAGCTTCACTGGTCTCAAATGCCCGAAGGAGGCTGGTCCGCGCCAGGCGCCAGAAGCAGACCGACCGACAAAGCAACACCAGCCCACCGCCAGCCCGCCAGGGATGCGGCTAAGAACTCGATCAAACAGAAGGAAGTGGCTGAAAGCCACTGATGGAGGGACATGAGGCCTTGAAGAAAGGCTGCTTTCTGCATTACCAGCACTTAATTGAAACATTCTGGAACTGCCAGTCCCAGGACCTAAAAATAGGGCATCGCAACAAACGAGGCAACAGTAAAGGTTTTACTGGTGCCGTCTGATTTTTTGCCTAAATGATGCGGAAACAGATGGGACTCACCGCACGTAAAGTCCAAGTCACACTGGGCGCACTCTCACCGTAAACACTCGCCCCAGACTGGGTGGCATTCGTAAATAAAACTAAGCAGCAAAACAAAATGGGTTTTTGTTTGTGTTGGGTGATGGGCACCCAAGTGTCTGTGGGGTTAGCCTTTGCTTAGTGTTTGTGTTTTAGAATCTCAATAAAAGGGGAAGAAAGGCGGGGTTGATTTCATTAGATGCAGGAGATCTTTCACACAGCTCACTTTATAAAACTTTGCATTCGGCTCACCATGTCTCTAAGCCAGCAGACCCAAAGGCACTGCAGATTCTGCCACACCCACTCCGATCCTCTCCGAGCTTTGTGGGAAGGAGAAGCCTGCCCGGAGGAGGGAGGGTGGTGCCCAGGCGAGGGGGAAGTAAGTGGGCGGCAGGCCAGAACAGCCCCCCACTGCAGTGCGCTGGGAGGGGCCCCACTCTGGGCCCCACTCAGCTGTGCTAGGAGGCCACCAGCACCCCAGGGGACACTCAGATACTAACTCCAGTCCAGTTCACAACACATTCATTGTACACCCACCATGGGCCACGTCTGGCCGCTACACAAAGATGTCCCTCTAAGTGCCACCATGTGCAATGGCTACAGTCTGACCACCTTTGACAGCTGAAGGATGTGACTCTGAACTGCCTGCTGCGTCCGTCTTCTTACTGGCGTTGACCCAGCAAAGGGAACTCTTAGAAGACAGACTCTCCCCGTGTTGCTGCACAGCCTGCGTGCAGGGTGGGTGAGCTGATGGCGCACGCTAGCCTCCTCTTGGGCAAGCGTTTCTGAAAAGCAAGGCGAAACTCTGCTTTCCTGGAGAGGACCGAGAAAGTCAAGACATACCCTGCTGATGGGCTAATTTCTGGTGTCCGTGGCACGTAACCACCGGGTGGAACACGGTGAGAAGGAGACTGGTGCCAGTCCCATTTGGTACGAGTGTCGGAACCACCGCAAGGCTCACTGGCTCCAGGCACCGTGGGGAAGGAGTGCGGACCGTGAGGAGACAGATACCCTGGGATCCCGAGCGGCTGGTGCAACACCCCATCCAGGCAGAGCAGTGCCCCCCGCCCCCACCCACCCCGTTTCCCTCCTAACAGCTGGCCCGAAGAGCCTAAACTTAGCACAGGCGAGGGGCAGGAAACCAGATAGTGCACTCCGCAGTTGGATAGGAAACACGGGGCTCAGTGCGCTGAAGGGTGAGATTAATTCCTCACTTCCTCTAACTCTATTTTAAACCCAGAGCAAAGGATGGCATGTGCTGTCTCCCAACAGAATGGCAGGTGATCACAGGATAAACACGACCCGCACGTCAGGCCCTCCTCCTGCCGCGGCCCTGTGCCTGCAGATTTTTTTTTACGTGTTTTATCGCTGTGGTTAAAACGTGGTTGCCTGTGTTTATTCACAAAGTTCATAGCAGCAACAGCCAGAAAAGCTGTGGATCGTGACTGGCTGAGTAGACAGGACCCAGTAGAAGAAAGGAAAAAGATAGTGGTATTGTTCTTTCGCAGTGAGACTGAGACCACCAGGCTCTCTCTCGGCCGGAAGACGCCGATGCTCCACGTCTGTGGCCTGAAAGCGGGAATCCGCCTGCTGTCCAGCTGGAGATCCGAGTTTCTGGTCCTCGGTAACCATCCTCTTAACAGTGGCTCGTTATTATTCCCTCTGTTCTGGGGACAAGAGCTTCTTGCTCTCTGCACAGTCACTCCCTGAGGCCGATTTCATTGAATTTCAGAAGGAAAGGGGTCACTGCCTCTGGAAGCAGGGACCGGAGGCTTCTGAAGGAGTCGTGTTTCACAGGCGACAGACCAGTCACACTCGGGCCAGACGGGCGGAGGAGGGAGGGGAGCAGATCCCTTCGCCCAGAGTGGCTTCAATGGCTTGTGGCTGCGTGTCTGCGCTGCAGTCTGCCTGTGGCTGGCCTCTGAGGCCGTCATCTCTGATGCCCCTCTGAGCCACGGCCGCTTTGAGTTTCTCCAGACCCCACACACCTGGGAGCAACGTCAGTCAATCCACAATCCTTTCAATATAAAGAAAACCAGCTCAGATATTGGCAGGCCTTGGATTCTACTGGCTCTAAATTCCATTGTTAGTGCTCCCGCCAAAGTGCTTTTTCCATCAAAGCACTTTCAGCTCAGGGTGGAACCTGATCTTCGTTTGAACAGAGCATAACGATCAAGGCCATTCATTCAATCGTTCCTTCACTCAGTCCACAAATGCTTCTCGAGTTCCTAATACGTGTTGGCTCCGCTGCGGGCACCGGGGATTCATGCTAAGCCAGACACAGAACGTGCCCGCTCTCGGGGAGAGGAGCCCCAGGGGAGGGGGACAATGAAGACGAAGTTAAATAAATGGAGGGAAAATGGTGCCATGAAGAGAGTAACGCAGGCTGATGCGATCGTAATGCCAGATGAGGAACCCCACCTGGGCCATCAGGGAACACTCTCTGAAGAGGCGTCCTTTGAGCTGAGAGGTGGATGATACAGAGGGGTCAGCCATGCAGAGCTGGGGACAGATCATTCCAGGTGGGGGCCCAGGAAGTGCAAAGGCAGGAACAAGCACAGGAAGTTCAGGAGCAGCTAGCAGGCCAGGGGGCTGGCGCCCAGGAAGTGTGGACGGAGGGAAGGCAGTCAGGAGGGGGCAGCTCCGCGCCCTGCAGGGCCCTCCTTGTGGACTGCAGCGAGGCGTCCGGGTGGGGGTTCCGTTCTCCGTGCCGTGGGAGCGCAGCGGCAGGGAGAGCCTTGGCCGGGAGAGCAACACGGCCCAGTCTGAGTTTTTAACTTCCTGGCCGCTGGCGAAGAACATTAGCGAAGGAGACACAAGAGTGAGACGGGTTGGGAAGCCACCACGATGCACGTGAGAGGGAGTAGGCTGTACAGAGAGCCACAGGAGAGTGGTCAGCACGCACGAGTGCTGGCTGTACACTGGACGGCATGCTAATAAGCCCCATGCCTGTGCTCATTAATTCTCCTAAAACTCCTGCGGGACATTGAGAGAGATTAAGAAACTCGTCCAAGGTCTCAGCGGGGACTCTGATCCACACCCAGCTGACCCACTGCCGTATCCACCGCCCTGGACTTCAGCAGCGAGCACCCCAGGACCGGAGACAGCCAGCTGAGACGACCATGCACGAGCCGTCCAGGCCTCTGACGGAGTCCTGGAACCGGAAGTTCTTTGCTCTGGCCACTCAGGTTGAATTATTTTTCACACGGTGTGTCTCTGTGGATCTGTTCCTAACTGACCTGGGCACTTTCCCACCACAGCACGGTTGTACACTGAGCATTTCCCCAAGCGACTGGACGTCAGCCTCGGGTGGAAGATGATCGTAGCGGGGCACCTGCGACATTTTTTGGCCCAAACAATCACTGGTGGGACAGTCGCCCCTGGCTGCAGCTCCAGGACAGTAGTGCCCACTTTGGCACACCCCCGAGTATTCCTGGGGTTCTCTGAGAACAGTGCACACACCCCACAATGCCCACTGGGACTCGTGGACTAAGCCAGCTCTCTCCGATCTCCCGCTCTATCCCTCGCCCAGGTCCCTAAGCTGCGGCCCGTCCCTCTCCACAGCCACCAGCACAGCCACCCACCTGAGGGCGCCTGCCACCCCACAGCGTCCCACAGCAGAGACAGGCAGCGACCCCACTCAGAGAAGACCCAGACTCCCACCACCTGAAAGCCCGTCTCCCAAGAAGACAGTCACCCAACTGAAAAATACCACCTGCGTCTGAAGCATTTGCCCTCAGTTTGCAGCAATCACCCCTGGGTTTCCCCCAAACACAATCAGTGCATATTTGTTCTAAAATTACGTGGCAGCTGTGTGGGGGGAACAAGCAGGTGGGCTCCCTGCGACCGAGCCGCTTCGACGCTGGGCGGTGCTGGCGACCGTGAAGACGGCGCTCCCCCAAAAACCACTCGGCGCGTCCTCTCAGGGGCACACTGCCTCGTCTATGGGAGAGAAATTCAAGGATACTGCCCACTTAGCAGGGACTGGCCGAATAAATTCCAGTATACACTCACCAAAAAATTAGCCATTTTTTAACTGTCACAGAAGAACAAATAATGACACGGAAAGATGCTTATGACATGCTGAAGGGTGTAAAAAGCGCGTTTCAAAGAAGTAATATAGGTCCTTGCATATATATGTGGATTTCTGATCATTTTTATCAATGTCTTATTATCCGCATTTTCTAATATTTTACCATGAAAACACTTTATTTTGTAATATGTGAAGAATCGATTAAAAGCATTTTTGAGTTCCTAAGAGAGCCCCAGCCAGCACACTGAAGCCACCAGCGAGCTGGGGAAGACAGACAAGACAGGGGCTGACCTCCACGGGGGTCTAGAAGCCCCTCGCCCAGCTCTAGTCGACAGAAACGGCGGCAGACTGGACCATCTGTGTAACTGAAAATGCGCCGGGGGCCACATTTAGGGAACGAGTGAAGTTAATTTAGTCATCAGTTTACCCACCGCATCCAAAGCCCCGCCGCGCTCCAACACACGGCCGCGCAGAAACGCTGAGATGGCGCACGCTCTGCTCGACGAAGACGTGGGAGCCGCTTACGCTCACAGTGCGCTCCACGTGTTCAGCGGACACGGGCAGCCAGTGACAACAGCAGTGACAGAATGAGGACAGGGGAGCGGGTGGCCAGGCTAACTGCGCCTCCAAGCCACGGGGTCCCCCAAGCCAGCACCTCGAAAAGGCACAAAGCAGCAGAGGAGAGCGAAGAGAATGGTGCGGTTGCCTCCCCACTCTTGGGGTTGGGGTCCTGGCAGAAGCTCTCTCTGAGGCCCCTGCTCTTGGGGGGAGTTGGGCTTCGGTTAAGGTGAGGAAGTGGAGGGAACATTCTATGACAAACCAGCGTGTCAGGTGCCGGGGGAGGGAGTCCCGCTGAGTGGGGGTTGCAGAGGACACACTGGGAAGACTGGCAGAGGCCACAGCAGCCACAGGAGAATGAATTCATTTTCCGGCCTCACGTCCTTGACCTTAGCAGAGCACACATAATTCACACTCCTTGCATGGTCGGACGTTCCAAAGAGCTTTGTGTATATAATCCAACAATTTTGAACTTGAGTTTTTAGGGCTAATCCCTCTCAATGCATTCTAGATCTTCCTTCTAAGTCTGTATCAGTGAATAGTCTAATCAGAGGGCAAGAAGCTAACCTGGTAAAATATTACCAAGTAAACATGATAATGGAGAGCAATGAAATAAAATGGAGCTAAATGCTGGCAAGATTTTTTTTCTGCTTTTCTAAAAATATAGATCTGTATAATTGACACCTTCAATTAGTAAAACCAATTTTCCCAATGAAGTCAAGAACTCACAGAGTAATTATTAAGGCAATCGTGGTATACAGCAAGTGCTCAATCACATTTGGAAAAGGAATGAAGTAAAGTTACACAGGTTCTACCCCCAACTGCATCCAATGACTGCGGGTGTTATTCCCGCAGGCCCCTGCCGTTCTACTCAGGCGTGCTACAGGGCAACGGTCCAAGGGAAGCAAATGCCGCTTCTGTGTAGTCGAGAGAGGGAAGCGAGAGTGAGACAGAGACAGAGACAGAGGCACAGAGACCTGGACTTACTGTTCCACTTACTGATGCATTCATTGGTTAATTCTTTGTATGTGCTCTGACCAGGGATCAAACCCACAACCTTGGTGGACTGGGACAACGCTCTAACCAGCTGAGCCACCTGGCCAGGGCCAAGTGGACACCACTTCTGTATCTGTTAGCATGCTCCAGTGGAGAAGACTGTTCACTGCGTGGCTCGATTCTCCTTGCAGATCCGACGGAGAACTGTTAGAACTTGACCCCAAAATCTACCCCTTTCTGGAAGAACCGGTATCTTCCCTTTGTGATCAGAAAAACCTCAGAGTGAAGGAAATTGCCCTGTTCCCTTCTTTGTGACGGTGAGAGCATTTATTTGGACAGTTTCTCTATCTGCCCTGGACACCAGGAAACTCAGGGCAAAATCCACTATTCAATCAGAGGTTCCTATCATATTGGTTACCCTTGCAATTTTCCATGTCTAACACGTTCCTGTGGGCACGTAGTACATACACTCCTGCACACACACCCATACCTTTCTGGAAAAGAGATGGGACACTGTTAAATGTTTAAGTTAACCATTGCACAATGGAAAGTACATGAGTTTAGACCCCGGAGAGCCGACCACGAAGCCCAGCTGCCAAACACCGGCCGGGCGACTTCGGGCAGTTCCTTCACCTGGTCCAAGATTCAGTTTCCTCACCTCCAAAGGGCTGTGGAGTCTCTCCCTCTCAAAGAGTTGACGTGTATGTCAGGTAACGTGTGAAAACAAGCAGACAGTGGTCCTTCTCACAAGACTCTTCCCATTCCATGCCGGCCACTGGCCCAGCCTGCCTGCACCCAGCCAGACCCACCCAGGCCCACCCAGGCCCAGCAGCTCCCTCCCGACCCACGGAGCCCGAGCCCACGGCTCCCAGCTCAGGCCTGTGGACTTTCGCGCCTATCCCTAAAACAGCACCGGAGTTCAGTGTGTGCCCAGGAAAGGGGGCCAGCTAGAAGCCTCTTCATCGTGCATATTTTATAGCCAAAAACCCTACAACTAAATGAAAAATGGCTGCTCTTTGGCTCTCTTCAGAACTTCTGGAAAAATCTGTCTTCTATTCCAGTCTCCCTCATGGGTGAGCAAGAGTCCTAAGAGCTGTGGGCCAGCAGAGGTGTGCGGGAAAGTCGCCCCTGCAGGCAGCATGTCCCCAGGAAGGCTCCCGGAAGCCCCTCCCTCACCACCCCGTTCTGTGTAAATTGGGTGCCTGCTTACAGCCTGTGTGAGTTTCTGTCCTTGAACTCTTCAAGCCTCACACTTTTCCTGCCCCAGCTCCGGTCTCCCCGTGGGACTGTGAGCTCCTCGGACAGAGCCCCGTGTCTGAGCCCATCTCAGAACCCCTGACCGTGCAGCGCGGACCCTCATGGCACCATAAAGAGTCACCCCATTCTCACATCTTTCCACAGCTGTTACCTTGTCTTTCGATACTGGTTATGCTCTTCCTGTTCTTCGGGGATGAGGGATGCTCCAAAGTAGAGAGTGAGACCATTTTGCTGAGAATTTGGGGAGAGATAATTCAGAAAGAAAGCCAGGTGGGGAGGAACTCTGTGCCAGGAAGCGCACAGGCAGCCCTGCCCGCCTGCACACCTGGGCCGTTCCAGCCCCCACTCCCAGCACCACTCCACTGCAGTGCCCACTCCCTGACCCACACCGGGACTTCCGGTCAGATGCCTGGCTGAACTTGACATGACAGGACAACTAATGACATGTCACAGGGATGGCAAAGTAGGTTTTTAAAACAGAATCATGCCCATTCTGCTGACTCCTAATCCCAAGGAGGCAAATCCAACGTCACAAGTCGAGAGCCCATTATTTGTATCTGCATCCTCCACCCCTGGGCAACAGGTCGAAGAATTAAGATATTATAGACTTCCTGGTTAAGTATTGACGAGGAACCATCCTACAGATATGTACAATGTCGGTGGTACTGCCCTTTGGGGCAGGCTGTCACAGGAATCTGCCACCGATGCTCGGCGAGGTCAGACAGAGCCCACAGCACAGAGAGCGGGGCGAGCGGGTCCCCACATGCCAGCATGGCTCTGCTCTCGGCCCCTCCCCCGTTAGCCTCAGTCCGCTCTCAGCCCCCACCGGACCCCGAGCCTGTCCGTGCTCTCAGCATGCGTCTCCGTCCCTTGCTCGTACAATACGCGGTTCACAGGCTCAGTCTCCCCTTTGCCAACGGCTCTCCAGGGCCCCTGAAATTTAGGGGGAGTGGATTAAAAGCAAGAAGAGAGGGCATCCCATATACAGAGGAGGGCAAAAGCAGGAGTACATTTGTTCATATGAAAAGTAATACAATAATACATAATAATACAAGAATAAACTCTATTTTACATACTCACCTTGTATATACATGTGAACAAAGTACTTTCCACTCCTTCCCTTCCAGTTAGAAAGGTCATCAAGTTTCTGGCCAGAACCGATGGGACAGACATTACTGACTGTCTCCTCAGTGGATCCCCACCACCCTCTTCTTTGCTAACAGAATGCCCATGAGCTCAGGGATGTTACATAGCACCCCCTGCCCCCATAAGATGAAGTCTGCCAGAGACTTCAAGGAAAGGTTTCTTCCTCAATACAAAGAGGTTCATGAAGATGACTATCCTCTCTGCCTTTGGACACTGTGACATGAGGGTGCGATGCTTATAGCTGCTGCAGCCATGTTGTGCCCATGAGGGGAAAGCCAAGGAGCATGAAAGAAGCTGACCTGAAGCCCAACTTACCAAGTCCAGTACTATGTGAGACAGCTAGGTTGTTATTGCTTAAGTCACTTTTCATTTTGTAATCTGTTACCCTCGCCAACTCAGTGGAAACATTAAGAACTTCTCGTCTGATATTCACTCATACTAAGGAGTTAGAGGGTAAGGCTTAAGCAACAGGAATAGATCTCTAATTCCAGCATCTCAGGTCTCATGACAGGTACAAGTGTTGTTTGAGGAAGGAACAAGCAGGCCCCTCCAATGAGCATGTGGAAATGGCCAAGACATCCCAATATCTATATTAAGAAACAGTAACAATGACCTTCCTCTGTCTGGCAACTTCAACATCTGAGAACATAGTGCAAGAGAGAAAAACCAAGTTCACATGCCTTACAACAAGTTCTTCAGTTGGGAAATAGTCCTGTCCCACAAGCACCAACGAATTCTGTTCGAACTTTATTCTTCTGGAGCATAGAAGTCACAGCAGAAACCACAGAGTCCTAGAATGTTAGGGCTGCAGACAAGTTGGAGATCGTCTACACCAAACATTTTATTTCACAGATGAAAAGACAAACTGCCTCACCCATTAGCTGCAGATAACCACTGAGATCCTTAACACTAACTACATCACCTTTTTCTTAGTATGAGGGAGAATTTCTTCAAGTTTAGACCAACTATTTTAAGTAAGATTTCTACCAGGTGCTTGGCATGCAGATTCTCTTTGTAAAAGTCTACTGAATTTCCCTTTAAAAAAGTCTGTTGAATACCATGGAAAGAATGAACTCATACAAAATGAAAATAATCTGGCTTCTCTATACTCTCAAAATATTGTCATATGAGAGGGCCTGGGTTGCTGTCCTGGGCTGCCAGGGTCAGGACGGGATATTTCTTCAAATAATTGAACGGAAGGAGTGAAGTGCATTTGCGTTTGTGCAGTCTGCTCCTTTCTCTGCAGTGAGTGACAGCATGTGGCCGTGTGTGCATGAACCGCATGTGGACGACTGTCTCCTTCCATCTGCTTTACCAAATACCTAAGTATACCGGTCCACTCACGGGGGAGTGTCTGTGCCCTTCCCCCTCTCAACGCTACAATGAAACTCCGTGACAGTCTGTACCCCAGACTCGACTGCCCATCTCACCCTGGGAAACAAAGACAGCAGCACCCCGCCCCCCAACTCTGCTTCCTGCCCCTCCTCTGTGCTGTCCCCAACACCGCCTGCCCCCTGGAGTCGCACGCTCCAGCAGCTGAAGGGAAGGCAAGACCTAAGCAACGTTCTCAAAGCAACACAGATAAAGTTTCCATCAAAAGAACAGCATTTGCACTTTGGCAAGGCACACACCTACTAAAAATTGGAAGAATCTGAGAGATTTTGTGATCCTACACTTGATAAGTTCAGAACCAAGATAACTTAGGAAAGGGGATAAAACCGACAGTTATCACTTACCTTTTCGTGAACACAAAACTTACAGTTGGGAGGCCACGGCCCTGGGGAAGCCGCAGGAATGTAAGGCTGTAAGAAAATGAGGCTCGAGTGCAAACGCCTTAGGGAGAAGTGATGCGCTAATGTGCATGTGTACGCAGATCAGATACGGTCAGGAGTGTTCCTGGCCCTTGTCTGGACAGCGGGGACAGAAGACAGCCTGTGTTGGGGGAAAGGAGCTGGACACCAAAGAGTAGAGATGTGAATAGCAGAAAGGGTGTCTGAATTTTTTTTTTTTTTTTTGCCCATGCACAGTATTAAACATGACACTTCTCGGGGGCATAAGTTAGGAGCAGACAATTTATTCTCTCCCACCTTTCTCTAGGTGGCCAAAACGATACCACTTGTTTGCACCGTCTCTAAAACATGGTTGTTAGCCGAAACTGAACAGTGTCTCTCTGAAGGAGAGGTGCGATGGAATGACAAGAATCTACCTGGTCTTTGTGCAAAGGGAATACTGTAACAGCGATCTCTCTGGGCTTGGTCCCTGGTTCCTAGCCCAGAGCTCCAAAAACCTTATCCAGACCTTATCCAATTTGACCAGTGTCCTTGTAAGAAGAGAAGACGCAGATACACACAGAGGAAGGAGGAAGACCGCGGAAAGCCCAGGAAGAAGAGGGCCATCCATCTACAAGCCAAGGAGAGAGGCCTCAGAAGAAACTAGCCTTGTCGACTAACCTCCATAATTGTGAAAAAGTAAGTCTCTGTGGTTCTGGACACACGCCTGGGCTGTGGGTTCGACCCCTGGATAGGGCATTGTGATTCCCATCAACGTTTCTCCCTCTCTCAACCTCTCATCAATGACTGTATCCTCAGGTGAAAATTTTGGGGGGCAGGGGAAAGTATACATTTTAAAGGGGAAATAAAGGACAGAGACAGACATGAAACCTGGAATAAAAACCCAGTGCAGGTGCCACCCCCAGAGGCGCACACCAGCTTCAGCACTGAAACCTCTTTATGCCCAAGGGTTCCTTGCTCGAAGTGACCTGCCAACCCGGCTGCACCTTGGAAATCTCTGGGGGCCTTTAAAACAGCGGCACACTGATGCTGCTGCCCCCGGGATGATGCTCTCAGAGTTCCGACAGAATTGGACTGGCATGGGAGCCAGGCATAGGAACCAGGCATGGCACTTTTAAAAAACTCCCCACGGGATTCTAATGCACAGCCAGGGCTGAAAACTATTGAAGAAATCCAGACCCTTCCTAAGGCTACTCCTCCCCTCGTGAAGATGGTGTGTGCCCCCCGCCCTGCTTATCTCTGAGTCCCCCCTGCCAAGCTCCGCCAGTGCTCTTAGGTCCTCACTGTAGGCGTCTGACATTGAACGTGGAATGAGCAAACCACCCACGTTCCTCTGAGACCCACACGCTCTGAGAATGGCGACCCCTCCCTTCTTTGTCCCGGTGGTAAGCCACTCTCCTGTCGGCTCCCTCCCAGACTCATCGTGAACTTAGAGGATCTCTTTCCCACCAACCTGCCATCACCTGCTGGAGGGGCTGGGCCCACGGGGGCCACGCTTCTCTTCCTGGGTCTCAACTCCAGTGACTTCATCTCCACCCCCTCTCCGCCACCCACTGCCAAGTGCACACTCAGACCTTGTCACCACGCAGTGCAGCTCTCCCTCGGAAACGCTTCACCCCGTGGTCTGTGCCTACCGTTCTCTGGTTGGTTCTCATGCTCTTCCTTCCTCCCGCTTCAAACCTCCCTTTCCCCTCACAGCCGGGGTCCACTCACCAGCACCCATGTCACTCCCCTCACCTCGTCCCCTCCTCGCTTCATGAGGTGTCTCACACCCTGTGTTCCAGAAATCAGGCTTTCCAGGGCACTTCGAAGGAGGCTTCTCAGCACCTGGAGCTTCTCTCTCGGAATCGTTTCCTCCCCCAGGTTCCATGCCACACCCCCGGCTCACCCATTCCTTCATATCCTCTGCAGGCCCCTCTTATCTTACAAGACCCTTAAAAGACTGCTGGTCCCTCAGGCTCCAGTCTGGTCTCTTCAATCACCTTGAACTCACTTAATCATGTCCACTGCGTTAACTGCTTTTACACAGATGACTCCCAACCAGCCCCAGCCTACATTCCTTTCCTGGTGTGTGAATTGAATTGCACTTTATTACATATCTCCAAAGAATGTCCCACGTCTTCTCAAATTTAGTATATTCAAAGCAGAACTCACTATCTTTTCCCCATTACTGTGTTAAAGCCAAGAATCTGGTTCAATCAATCTCCAATCCCACAGCTTCAAGAACTCTCTAAGAATACCAGCATTACTGTACAAGAGCTACCTTGTGGTTCCTTCAACCCAGTACCATCCTGGGAAGAGCCCTTTTGGAAAGTGTAACTAAACTAACCCCCTCCCAGACTCCCTGACTTAGCACTTGGCACCACCTTTACCCCAAAGGCAAGAACGCATGGGGGTCCTGCTAGCTTACCTTCTCTTAGGTCCACACCCAAGCAATCACCAAGTCCTGTTAATTCTGCTTCCCAAAGGTCTCTCAGATTCATCCTTGATTGTTTCATTCAAAAGTATTTATTCAGCAACTATTACCTTCCGGGCACTATTTACACTCTGGGGACACAGTGACAAATAAGAAAGTCACAACCTTGCCATCACCATCCTCATACTCACTATCAGTCAGGGTTCAATCAGACAAGAACCACTCAGAGTTAGAAGAGACTTATCACAAGGATTTGACCGCAGGCGATGTTGGCAGCTGGCTGAAGAGTTGGCACACAGCCGCTGCCTCATTTGGTGCTGGCCTGAGGTCAGCAGGGCAGGCCACTGGGAAGCGGAGATGGACAGGAAGCGAGGGAGAAAAAGCACAAACTGGACCCACGAGGGTAAGGTGGACCCCGAGGGTACAAACCGGAGTGCTCCTCGGTCTCCCACCCCCTCCGAGCCTTCCCCCCGCGTCCTGAATCTAAACCACACGTGGCGCAGAAGCTGGAGGAGCCAAACGAGGAGACAGACAGTCCCTGGAGAGGAGACCCGCTGCCTCCTCGTGCCCCAAGAAGGGGAGCCAGCAGACTCCTGACTGTGCGGGGGGTTCTGGGAAGTCTAATTCCAGCTTAGCTAAGCTGACGCTGCGGTACACAGCCATGACAGCTTAACTGTGTGACTCCACCCATATCTCGCCCATCCACTCTGACTGATCCCCGACAGTGCCCTCAGGAGGGGGCTCCCACGTGCCACCCCAACCCTGCTGCTGCCCACCCGGAGCCGGTCCCCACTCAAACTCCCCTCGGCCCCTCCGCCAGCAACAGCAAGCAAGCTACACTCCTCTGCAGAGCGAGCTGGTTAGGGTCAAGTATATCTGCGAGACAGAAAACTCAAAATAACAGTCTTTTAAACATATTCAACTGTATTTCTCCCTCCAGTAGAAATCTGGGTGGGTGATCTTGGGCTGCAAGGTGCTCCAGGGCCTCAGGGACCCAGGCTTCGCTCTCGGCCCTCAGGTGGACACCGTCTGCTTCTCAGAATTGAGGTGCAGAGAAAGACAAAGCCAACCAAACAAGCCAAGGCTCCGAAGGACATGCTCAGGCGCCCCCATCTTTAAGGGCTCGAGGGCAGACTCCCACCCTGCCTGCACGTGACACTGTTTAGGGGACCTAGTCACCTGGCCACACCCAGCTTCAAGGGAGCTTGGGAAACTAGCATTAATCTGAGCAGCTGTGCACCCACAAACATGTCTATAGCTGATTGAGGAAGGAAGAAAACAAATATTGGGGGACAATTAATAGTCTCTCCCACGTGTGACATAACATCTGCCTCGCCTGCCCTTCTAACCTCGTTTTCTTCACGTTTACCCCCCACATTTCATTATAAAACTGGGTGTTTCACCCAACGCTCCCTGAACTACTCTAGTCTCCTGACTTTGCACATGCTGCTCCCTTGCCTGGAACTCCCCCTCCACTCACCTGCTGGGCAGACACCTCTCTCTGACCCAGGAGCTCACTGGCTCTTCGTCCCAGGAGCTCTATCCCCTTCCCCACAGCCTGCCCTCGGACACACGGCCACTAAAACAACTGCATCACTGTGCAACTGCCTGTTGCCACATCCGTCTCCCGCCCGAGTTCCTCAGTGTGGGGACTCTTTGTCGCCCTGCCTCTCCACACCTGGGCCAGTACCCGATATAGGATGCCTAGGAAATGCCTGCAGAATGAAGACCTGAAGAGTGTGAGGCGACTGGTTTTTTAATCAGTCCATACTCGGTATCTCCTTCCACGAGACTAAAGGTGCTGGGGCAGCAGCCCGCCGGGGCTTCTCTGGGAGGGGAGTTGCTGCACTGCTTTTACTGTTGACAGAGAGACCAAGGCGGAGGCTTCTTCACAGAAAAAGAAAAAAGGTGTCTGCCTGAGGACAGAGGTAATTGCTTCTTTATCTTTTAACCCGTCTGTCTGTCGGTCTGGTCTGGTCTGTGGGAGGACTAACACTCCCTGTGCCTACAGGGAAAAAGACAAACTGTCACAAGTCCACAGCTAAAATACTACAGGGCACATGAGAGAGTCAGAAGAGGTCCCCAGGACACACACTAAAAGCCCAAATGGCAAACTTGTTCACCATTAAGACCCAGTACTCTTCTTAAGGCTACAGTCCAATGGAGGAGTTAGCCAGCCCCACCCCCACCAGGCCCCCCTTCCTGGCCTCCCTGGGGCATCCCCCCAAGAACAGGAAGGCCTGGGAGAGGCCACCGCGTCCCACCCTCAGGCCACCAAATCTGCTGTTCTGTCGAAGGACAGCGAGGCTCTTCCTCTGGCACAAGACGCTCAGAGCGTCAGGGAAAGCACTTCCTGCCAGGACTGGTATTGCTGCTGTCATTATGGTTTGCCAAAGAGCAAATGACCGAGTTTGTCACTCAGGGACTCAGAAGTGGCCGTCTGTGCAAACACCTCTAAGCCTCCTCTTTCAGACACGTAGGAGCCAAGCCACGGGAGGATGTCTCTTGAATTACTTCAGACGAGAACTGACAGTCCTCCACAAGGCCCCGCCGTGGCTGGTGTTGATGCGAATTTGCCCAGCGACTTCGAATCCCAGGAAATTACCGTGAGGAAATAATGGGCGGTATACACGAAGCTGTTTAAAAAGGGTATGTGTCTCGACACTCTTCATGACAGCGAAAAAGCTGGAAATAATCGTCTCACAACAGGATCAGCACCTTATACCATGCAGCCGTGAAAACAATGAGAATGTCGACTGTCATGGAAAGACATTCATGAAGTAAAAGCATGAAACTTACAAAAGAGTATATTCAGTGTGATCCAAACTTTCTTTTACAATGAATTATTGTATGATGTATTACAAGGGTCCTTCGGCTGGGCATGTGCTGGGCCAGAGGCAGTGGGAGGGTAGACTGGCATCACGTTTCTCCCAGCATGTCTGTGTGGGTGAAAGCTTGGGGACCACCGAGTCTCTGAGCAGTCTTCATGCACCCGCAAATTAAGAAAGAGAGAGACTTCTGGAAGACCTGAAGTTGCAAACATTTTGCAAATTGTCTGATGAGTTGCAAAGGTTTTGTAAATTGTCTGATGGATTGGGAATGTGAAGTCTGAGTCTGAATTGTGGGAAGAGCACTGGGAATCCTAAAAGGCACTCACCACGCAGGTGGAAGAAATCAAGAGCAGTGGGCTGACCTTCGGTGCTGAACACAGCACAGTGTACAGACGGCGTGCTGCAGAACTGTACGCTTGAAACCTGTGTGATTTTATGAACCGCTGTCAGCCCAATCAATTTAATAATTTTTTTAAAAAGAGCAGTGAACTGGTCTCATCATCAAGGGCTGAGGATCAGGATGGCAGCCCGGGTCTCAGAGTTCTGCTCTGCTCAGCCCCCCTGAGGAGAGCTGTGACAGAAGGGTGTGCTCCTGTGGGCACACAAGGGGAGTCAGAGAGGAAACAAGTGGTCCCTCATCCCAGGAGGTGCCTCTGTAGTCACCTGTCCCTCTGGTGGTAGATAACAGAGCAGGGTGAAGGAGCCCGCAGGAGTCGGGGTACAGCTAGCAGTGACCACCCAGCTTGTCCCAGGTGCAAGAGCCAGTTCCCTGCAGAAACCAGACTCCCCGGGGGCACAGACAACCCTGCTTAGGGCTTCCCTCCACCCCACACGACGCTCACCTGTGGAGCCCATCACAGGAGGGGCTATCGCGTGAAAGTGGAACTTGGCCACTGGATTAGGAGGCCACACCGGCGTTCCTGTTCTGCCAACTTCAGAGAGCTGTTCTCATTTGGCAGTGAACTCTCTGGAGAGCTATGGCCAATGGTCGCCTAGGGGGTGTCTGAGAACTTACACTACCTGCAAGTAGAAGGTTCAGGACAATTTTTAGGGATAAATTTGCACCCCCACTCCAGTAATTCCAGAAATACCAGGAAAGAAAGAGACTGGAAGATGCTAGAATTTCATCATTTGAGGCATCCATGTGAAGATCAGCAGGGGCAGGGAGGTGGGGCACTGTCCGGAAAGATGCAGAATCTTTGCCCAGGACACTCTGGCCGCACAGATGAATCACTCTGCCTAGAACAAGACTTGTTCGATCTCAGGAACAGCTAGGTGCACGTTTAGTGTGCAGGGCAAAGTATGGACTCTCAGGTGACTGGTGGATGCTAGTGAAAGTGAAATTAAAAGAATATTACAGGCTGCTTTCAAATGTTTACTTCTAAGAGGCTCAAGGGCAACAAGGAAGAAATCTAGCTTCAGTAGAAAAATGAAAGGGGTTTGCTCTTCTAAGGGCTTAACTGTGACAAAGGATCACACCTTTGGAGTCATCTGATGACCACCTAAGCCCCTCACCCCTTTGCAAGCGCTGTGTGGATAGGATTTCATGCCCAAGTCCAAGTGCTTCCCTCTACTGCAGGCGCCGAGGCTGGGCTCCCCTGAAGGAGGGTGGGGTCTGGAGGAGATGGGCATGGCAGCCGTCCTGTGACTGGACTGGGGTGGGGTGTGGAAGGGGTGGGCTAACAGCATGACCTGGCCCATCTGAAGCGTCTGCCCGGTACTGTTGGTGAGGCTGGGGAGCCTCTGGGTGTTCTCGTCCTGGTCCTGAGCACACGTTCTGCCAAAAGACACAAACCACTTCCTCTCCTGAAGCTTTCACAACCTAGACCCCTTGTTTAAATTTTGAAAACTCCTGATTTAAAGACCCTTCAATCCCCGGAGAGTGGAAGAACAGACTGAGGGGAAGATGCTAACACAAGCAAGGTGACGGAGTTTAATAGAGCTGTATCCAGGGCAGCAGCATAAGAGAGAGAGAAGGCCCTTGACCCTGAAAACAACGCCACAGGAGGAGCACCCTGCCTTACGCTGACATCTGGTCATCGCCTGCAGTTCACGGCGGTGTCTCAAGGGTGATCGTACTCTTTACTGTCCAAATCGGGTACCCTGAGCATGAGAGGGGACCCAATCAATCTTTATAACCAAATAACAGGCATAAAACCAGGACTCCAGACTAAGTGTTAGCAAGGCGGTTGTTTTCAATGATTATTGTAGGAAGTGGGTACTATCAAATGCGTAGGACTAAGCAGGATTTTAAAAAGATGGTATTCTTCTGTCTCCATGAGGGTCCAATTTAAAGGGATGGCCCAAGAGACCTTGGAGCTACAGCTATTTTCTAGGAATTGATGGTAAAATGACCAACGACACAAATCATGTGGAAGTTTGTTCACAGGACCCAGTTTTATTTGGCAGGACCTTGAGGTACCCTGGACAGAACTGCTCTCCATCTGGGAGATACAGGCGTAGAGCCACAGCCGGCCCAGGCCCACCCCTCAAGGCCCCGAGTTTAAAAACATGCCGGGCATAATGGAATGCAGCAGCAATGGAAACCTCCGTGCTGGTGATGTCAGCTCACGGCCGTCGACGACGAAGAATGAAGACCCTTCCTCCGTTGCCGGGGTCTGTGTGGAGGGGACAGGTCAGAGCTGCAGCACTGCAGTGGAGAGGCAGCCACAAGGACGGCCCAAGGACAGAAACTCCCACCTAGAGGGGCCCTGCTGTCCCAGGCCCCCTGGAAGCAAGCATGCACTTGCGGGGAAAACGTGAGCATGCGTCCAAGGCCTCGGCAAACTTCCCAATTCATATCCAATCTTTCCTTTTACACCCCTGCACCACCTCTGAGGGTTAGGAGCTGCACTCCCTCCAGATAATTCAAAGGAAAAGCAGCCCGAGGTCTCGCCAAGCAGTCTCTCCCAGACAAAACCAAGACGCTCACGGTGAACTGGCTTTGCTGGTGGCCGAGTGCAAGCACACAGAGAGCCGGGAGAGGGTTCATGGAGCACTGCTCTGGCTGAGGGTATGGGAGCTGACCGCCAGGGTCAAAGTGGATGTCACCGGGAGAAGGCAGCACAGACCCCAGGAAGAGGTGGGACAGCCGTTCTCACAAACACGAGACGGAGGCAACGGGGCCCTGAAACTGCTTAGGCCCTGGCTTGGGACGGAGGAAGCCAGGTCAGGGAAGGGACTCGCTCCACTTCGCGCTGGACGGGGCGGACGGCTGCCTCGCTGAGGACACGGGAGGGGCCTTGGCAGGACAGATGTGTCACAGGGACGCAGATAGCAGTGGAACTCGGTCAGCAGCGGGAGGTGGTCCGGCAGCAGTACGTATGTACCTGCCCAGGGCTTGCTAGGGGATGGCAGCACCCTGGGGAGTTGGGTGCAGAGCAGCAGAGGGAAACGGCATGGGGGCGCTGTGGCCTGTCTGCTGGTGTTCCCCCAAACTCAGAGGTGGGTCCTCCTCCCCAGTGTGATGGTGCTGGTGGGGGGCAGGGGGTGCCTTTGAGAGGTGATTAGGTCAGGAGAGAAGAGCTCTCATGGATGGGACCCACGGCCTCGCAAAGGTGATCCCACAGACGGCCCTTCTGCCACGTGGATGTAGGACGACAACAACCACCCACAAACCAAAAAGCGGGCTTTCACGGGCACTGCACCCACCAGCCCCTGGGTCTCGGATGCCCCAGCCCCCAGAACTGTGAGAGGTCCATTTTGTTGTTCACAGGCTGCCCGGCCTAGGATATGCTGTCACAGCAGCTGAGCAGACTAAGATAGGGGACGGGGCAGCTGAGCCTGCGGGGTCCCCAAACGCCTGTGAGATGGCCCAAGGGATCTACAAACAGACGTGAGCCCCTTCTGAACAATGGACATTCAGAAAGAACAAGAGGGGTCAGTTTTGGGCAGTGTGCTAATGTGGCTTGGTAAATGCAGGCTCCACAAAAAAGACAGTCTCTTTTCTTTTCTCCCTCCAACCTGTGTGATTTTATGATGTTTTCAGTTAGTTACCCAGTCAAAAGAATTCTGTTTTGATTGTGGTTCTGGCTGTTTCATCTCCATTGCCAAAACAAGGGCGAACACAGAACAGACTGTGCACTGTTACTACAACTGTCTGCAAACATGCAAGCAATCGGAGAACCAAGAGGTAGGGCCCCGAGAAGAGCTGATTTTAAAACTCAGAGACATGTTTAATGTGATACTTAAAGCAAAAATATTGCTGCCTTTGATATATTTCTGGTCACAGTAATTCTCAGTCACTGGTATTTCTGAAGGAGTTTTATTCAGAAATCTTTGATCGAAGCCATTTAGAAGCAAGCTAAGACTACCTTCTCCACAAACACGTTGGAGGCGGCAGTGCGCTGTGCACTGACGTCTCAGTGCCCTCCAGTCTCTCGATGCGGGATGCCGGCTTCAACGTGTGAGCGGACACGGTGTGCGTCTGCGGGAGGAAACAGTGAGCGGCTCTGAAAGGAAAGGCAGGCTTTCCCGTTGAATGTTACCAGCTCAGTATTGATGGTCACAAAAGTGTTACTCAAAATGGGTTTTACACATCTAACTCCGACTCCGCTGTTTATTAAATGACAGGGTGAAGCTGTAACTCTGGCCTCCTGTCTCCTGGCCCAGCGCCACTCCAATCCCACCACTACTCTGAAGTGCAGACAAACCCTCTGTTCTTGCGCAAGCAGAGAGCAGAAACATCCTTATTCCCAAAGGTGCGTGAACTCCTCACTCGGCCATGCCAAACCTGATGGCCAAAGAATGCAAAGAAAGTTCTTGTGCCTTTCACAGCGAGAGCTTTCTGGAGAGGAAACACACACACTCAGCCCTCGGAGACTAACGCAGCTGCGAAGGAACCCCCACTGGGTGTCAGCGTGCTGAAGTGGATGGGAACCCTCCCGAGACAGGAACGGGCTCAGACTGTCCTTGGAAACACACCTGTTTGTAACACTGGGCACCCAGGGCACTGACCTCATGAGAAAAAACTTACACCATTTCTCACTCTAGCAAAAAGCAGGGTCCAACAGCTGGGCCAACAAATGGGACTCCACAGCGCTGTTTTAGAAGAGTGCAAGGTCAAGGCCTGAACCCCACAAGCCACCACCTGGGCGGTGCACTTGGAAGTCTGGCATATCAGCCAGCAGGAGTCCCAACCCGTTGCCAGAGAGTGTGACGTGCCCCTTCCCTGGTAGTCTGGGTTCCTCTGCATCAGTTCGAATACCTTATTCCGGAAGTTTCCAAAAATCAAGAATTTAACTCAAAGTAAGTCAACGGATAAACGAGCTGTATTTGACTTTGTTCAATGCCTGAGGACAGGAGAGTGCATTCCTGGGGGAAAAGAATGCAAGCTTGGAACGAAATCAAAGCTAGCTTCCAGGACAGTGAGGGTGGCAAGGGTCTCCCTCCTTTCACCAGAGGATGAGCAGTGGCCCAGAGAGGCAGCTGGAAGGGCGGGGGAACCAGAGTATGTACGTGTTGATGTGTGAATTGATGTTAAGCCACCTCTCTATCTGAAGTGTCTCTCCTCCTTCCCTCCACACGCCCTGCACGATACACCCACCAACAAAAGAAAAGACAGTGGAAAGAAGTTGAGAACACATCTTAAGTATTCCTCAAACTTACTCAATTGTATTAACCAACGTCATCCCAATAAAGTCGATAAAAAATAGTTAAGATGGTTTAAAAACAGAATTTATCTTTATAGTGATAAAGCCCAAAATTAAAACTATGCACAACATCCAAGGGTAGCAACAACCAGCGGATGGATGTTCTAACGATACAGGGGCCCCTCCCCTGTGGGTGTGTTTCCCGAGAGATCGTCCTCTGGAGAAGGGTGTACAAGGAGATTTCTCCACTGAATGGGACGTTAGGAGTGGGACGTTGGATAAAACTATTTCTGAGGTCACTTTCAACTCAATGCACCATTATTCTATGGCTATCGATGATTTCTTCATGGCTGAAATCTGAATTGTTCTAGCTTCAATATTTCATTGTATTATTGATTTTTTTAAATGGGAGAAAGCTTCACGCATTAATTAAATGGTCAGCATAACTGGGCAGTGGCAATGGGGCTTTCCCCCTCGACCTACGTGGGGTCTCCTACTCCCAGGATCGGACTGCACAAGCTTGCCTTCTTAGTGGAGAAACCCATCCCTTCCCACTCAGGGAACCCCCCCACCCCTCTCCAGCACCACGCCCAGATGCAAGGCTTCGTTTCAGACATGTACCTACAACACTCCTAGGAACTTAAACTACACCTAATTTTTTCCCAGGGAAAATGAGAATCAAGCAGTTTACTGTCTCAAAGAGACGCTGTCATCAGTGATGTGAGGGGCTGGAAAGGGACAAAGACAGTCGCCGTCTCAGGGCACGCAGAGAGGACACGCCTGCTGCTGCCAGGGTAACGAGAGGCGCCGTGCGGAGCAGACTTGCTCAGCACCGAGGGCGAGGGGCAGCAGACACGGAGGGAGTCTGGGCACAGCAGAGGCTAATCAGAGTTCGGCTTTCGGGCAACTATCCGGTCAACTTATAGACGTCTTGAACTCAGAGATCAACGCCTTTAAAATGATCCAGGTGG
The DNA here is from genome assembly GCA_004024845.1 of Tonatia bakeri. NCBI lineage: Eukaryota > Metazoa > Chordata > Mammalia > Chiroptera > Phyllostomidae > Tonatia > Tonatia bakeri. The sequence goes on along the minus strand of PVIA01007367.1, from coordinate 38,086 downwards.
CTGCAAGCAGAGATTGGATTAGCAGTGTGGTAACCAATAAATGCTTTCAGTTAAAAAAATGGCTTGGGGAAATGATATTGTGTCTATCTGGGACTGGGGGCTATTTTGTTTTTTGTTGTTTTTTTTTTTTTAAATAAAACAGATACTGAAAAGAGGATATGATGATTTTCTTATAAATTTGAAAACCAGATGAAACACTTCAATCCCTGCAGGTGGGGCTGGGGTAGGGGAGACTCCTTACCAACAACAACTAAAGAAATAGAAAATATGAATATCTACACGGCCATTAAATAAATTTTAAAACCTCCCCACGAAAAAACCTAGACCCAGAGAGTTTCACAGGCAAATTCTACCAAACATTACAGTAAAAAAGGAATCATAACTCTAAGCTTATATAAACTCTTCCAAAGAACATAAGGAGAAACACCCCCCAACTGCTATTCTCAAACCACCATAATTTAATGCCCAACCCAGACAAACACTGATCACCCACGTCAGGCTCTACTCATGAACACTGTGTAAACATGCTAAGGAAAATATAACCTTGAACCCTGAAATGCATACAGTGATGAAAACCTTAAGAAACTAGAAATAGAAAGTCTCTAACCTATCAAAATGTATCTAAAAATAACCAATAGGCAAGCAGACTTAAATGTAATACTATTAGCATTTCACTGGCAGGCACCGGCGGGCATAACACATGGATACCTAGTGACCACTATTTCTGTTTACCACTGTACTAGCAATCTTAGCCTGTGCAGTAAGATAAGAAAAATACATCTCCCCACAAAAAAAAGATTTGAAAGGGCTACATATGCCAATATTTGTATATTATATAACTATCTACATATAAATCCCAAAACAGCTACAAATTATCAGAGTGAGTAACACTCTAGCAGTTGCTGCTTACAAAGCCCATGACAAGGTCAACTGCAATGCTCTTGCACCCCCCCGACAATCAGTCAGAAACCGTACTTTTTTAAAACATACATCTTAAAGTACTTTTTCAAAAGACATTTATCTAAGAAGAAAAACTAACAAAAGACATAAAACCTGTTACAGAAAAAAATTAAACTTTACTGCAAGACTATGAAAGACCTAAATAAATGGAGATACCATATTCTCAGATAGAACAGTATCATGATGAATTCTCACCAAAATAATATTTAGATTCCCCTATATACTTTTGAGAATTCCAAGACATTGTTCAAAGAAACACACACAAGGAAATCAACTAAGAAAAGAAGAGTGAACACAAACTTCAGGGTGGCCACCTTTGGGTGGGCAGAGAGAGGGGTGCCCAGGAGGCTTCGGAGGTTTTGGTAACATTCTGTTCCTTCAATTGGGACACAGCTACGCAGGTATTTGTTTTACCCTTTTTCATTAAACTGCACCTTTGTATTTCATATGCTTTTGACTGCATGTTTCAAACTAGAGGTTTTAAAAAGAAGAACACCAGCAAATAATTTGCCCCAATGGTCCACTAGCCGATGGTTCTCTAGACAGCCCTGATACCGTCCCCCCGCCAGACCCTGTGAGTCCTGTGAGGGTCGTGCTGAGTCTTGTTCTCCCGTTTGCTATTGTCTCCTGCAACACCTGGGATGGAAAAGTAGCTCCGTAAATATTTTTCTAATGAGTAAATTTTAAAAGCCTCATTAATTCTCTGTAATTACGTGAATCCAGGCCAAAGCCAATTACTCTCCTCAGAACTGCGCTCCGTGTTCAGGTATCTCCAGGCCCGGCTGGTATTTCTATTGCTTCCTGCCCACCGTCTGCTGGATTTCCTCTCCGCGGAGATGCCTGACTCACTTCCTCATCCATGTTTAATGAAGTTGTCAGCAGAGCCCTTTCCCATCAGACAGCCTGGCTTGTGTTTCACTTAAGGTCTTATTAGCATGCCTAATTTTATTTCCAGAAAACACAGTTAATTAAACTACCAGATCTATAAGTGTAGCCTGGCACCACGCTTGGCACTGAGTTTGCATAACACACCAAGGCACCCTGGGGAGCCCAATCCCTCTCCTGGGACTGGAGCAGCACAGCCAGGGCTTTCCTGGGGGTCCGAGGAACAGGAGCTGAGGTGGTGGCTGGAGCACAGCAGAAGACGGGGCTCGGACAGCAGCCATCACAGCCAGAGAAGCCCCTTGGCCACGACCCCAGCAATGAGCTCCGGAGCCGCCCTGAGCCGCAGGGCTCCGGGCTCCAGCCCCACAGAGAGATGAGTGGTGCCCTGCAGGCTGCCCGGGGCTCCTGCTCGTGAGAGGCTTTGGGATGGGGTGCCTTCTGATGACCTGACAAAGTAACACCAAGTGACTTGGGGATTTCCAAGCCATTCCAAGAGAAACTGGGGGTCTGAGGAAGACAGGACAACACTGACAACCATCTGGGCTCGCCCACCATCAGGCGGCCACAGAGACCACGTGACACGATCAGAGGCTCCTCCTCCCCACTGTCCCCGCCAGGGTCCAGGGCTACCTACGTGGGCAGACCGCGTGCCCGCGATGTGCAGATTAAACCTCAAGTGTGTCTCAGGGCTAACTAGGTACAGAAATACAACAAAGTCAGAGTGGAAAAACAAACTGTACAGAAGTCTGGCTCCTGGATCTCGCTGGTTTCCCAAGGGCATTTATGCCAGAATGCTGACACTGAAGCCACTCCCTGCCTCTAACAGCTCCCTTCCCTAGACAGCACCAGCGCTTCGCAGCCCTTGGGGACAGAGTTCAGGTGGGCCCATCTGCCTGGCAACACAAGCGGCTTCCTGGACCCCGAAGACATGTAACTCAGAGCATATTCGGCCTTTCCCTGCCTCCCCTTTCCCATCTGTAAAATGGGGATCCTCGACCCTCCTTGTAGGCTTGTTGGGAGGGTCAGTGATATGACATATAAATAAGATGGGGTATAGGAAGTCGGCAGCCAATAAACTGCAGCTACCTGTGTTAGTACAATATCACCTCTGATATTGTACCTATTCCGTCCCCTCTCACGCTCCCCTCTGGCCTTCTGAGGACGCCCTCTCCCCACTTCCAGAAGGGCTCACTGAGGAGGAATGCACTGACTCTGAGGTCGGAGGGGCCGGGTCCCAGCGCCGACTCAGCCGACGCAATGCACAGGGTCACTGCCCTGAGCACGTCGCTGACTTCCTGGACCCTCGGGAACAGCAGCCCCCTCCTCAGATGCTCCTCATCTGGAAGCCAGTTCAGTTCTCACTGCACAACAGCCATTATTACTTCCTCCATTCCTCAACTGGAATTCCCAGCATCCCAAGGAAGATGATCTTCATTTGTACTAAAAATAAACTGTTTGCAGACTTAACCCTAAGAACAGGTCATTTGTTAACCAGGCAGTTTCTAATTGGTGGGAACACTGGGAAGACACTTTTGAAGGGGAGGCTCGCCCCTGCCCCCAGGGCCCCTCTCTCCATAACCACTTGCTTCTCAGCCCACAGCCTGCCCGGCTCCAGAGAGAAGCCTGCTCTGAATCCTGGAGACCAAATGGGGGTTCTATTCATATTCTTAGAAGAGCAGAACAGCACGGGGCCATTGAGCAATTATTTCCTCGGTGTAATTCTCTCTTCCACTTTTTTGGGGGTTGGCAATTGTTCCCTCTTCTCTTAACTTGGCAACTCAACACCTCTCATTACAGATACCTGTGTGACCCAGAACCGTTGCTGGACACGGCCAGGGCTCACTGCACCCACCCGCCTGCCCGGCGCACCAGGGCCTGGGGGAAACAGGGTGTGGGTGGGCCGCTCCGGCTGAGCAGCAACACTGACTGCCAGCACTCTCCTTTCACAGTGGCATTCCTCACCATCCGCAGTTAATAACCAGACAGGATCTCTTTCCTGACCCCCCAACACACGCGTGTGCACACACACACACACACACCCCTTCATGAGCTGTGTTCAATCAACACGTGTCCAGCTCCTGGCACCGTTCCACCTGCCTAGTAGACGTTCAGTAAATGTTTGTTGAGTGAATGAGCAAACTTTATGTTTCCTATGGAAGGAGATTCTTCATGTCCTCTCCCCATGGGAATAAATCCCACTCCTGGGCCAAGGTTTCAGGGGCATAGTTCAGAACTACACAGACGTAACTGGATGGGAGCGTGTGGCCAGGAAGGCAAAAACGATGGACGTCCCAGTGCCCCCAGAGCGAGCAGACTGACCGCATCCATCCCTCCCCCCAGCCCAACAGTCAGAGGCCTCCCCGACCAAGTTAGGGCACATGGCTTACGGCAGCAAGCAGACCAAAATAAGCCTGTTCTGTGTTCAGGAGGCTCCAAAAGAGAAGAGAAAGTGGAGGAGGGTGGGCTGAATTCAGCTCCTCCCAAAGTCAATCAAGTAAGTTGCCTCCTCCCACCCCCACCGCCACCCCCATGCAAGGGGGAATGAGCTGCATGATGATTGAAAACAAGGCAAATGCATCATTTCATGCTGCGAAGACCCACCTCCACCAATCTACAGTTAGTTAGGGTCTGATGACCTCCAGACTGAGGTCACGATGCTGAGCCTACAGAAGGGCCCGCCCAACTCAGTGTGACAGGTGAGACTGCCCAATCAGGAGACAGAGATGAGGTTTTCTTGTTGTGAACCAGGCCGATGGCCTCCCAGTGCCATCAGAGACAAGCAATGTGTGTGTGTGCACGCACACAGCTCTAACAGCTCCAGGGACCCTGCCCAGCCAGCTTGGGAGTGTCCCCAGGTTCCCACGGAAATGATGAGGAGCTACTCACTGCAGCAGGTGAGAAACAGCCACATCCTGAAGGTCAAATGACAGCTTCATCTTGTCTGGAAATAGGACTCTTATCAAAGGTCCCTGAAAGCTGGGGAGGGAGCAGGGCAGACCTCACACACCGCCCAGCCATCATCGCCCAGCCATCATTGTCTAGCACCTCACATCCCTCCCGTCCTCCTGGCACCTGGGGGCCCGGCCAAAGTTCCCAGTGCTCCTGGCCATCATTTCCTTTGGCTTTGCTGAAACCACGCAGACCTGCTCTCCCTGAAGTGTCCCCAAAATCACAACCTTAGGTCTTCATCTTTCTTACCACTCTTCTCATCCCCAACATTCAAACTCCCCCAGGAAAGGAACTAGGTAACCGGAAGAAAGCATCTCCTTGTATTAGTTCACACCAAGGCTGCCCTTTCTGTCCATAACAGCAACTCACAAGTTCCCCAGAAATTCTCCACTTCGCCCCTGCAGGAGTCAGCTCTGAATGCAATTCCCACATTCTGCGGCCCACCACAACCCCAGAGCAAACTAGCCTTGGGCAGAGCTGTCCTTAGACAGGGAGGATGAAGGGAACCCAGGTCCCGACGACGTTGTTGAGCGGATGACTGTGACATGCCTGGGGCCCGCCCTTCCTTCCTACAGGCCCTGTGTTCTGGAACACAGCACCTCTCACTGTGTCGGGGCCCAGGTCAGAAGGAAGTGAGTCAAGCAAGTACAGGATCAGATTCTCTCGATTTAATATTCCAACAGGTTGCTGGAATCATCGTTGATTTAAACACTGCATTGAAATGGTATTCATCTGTATCAGTAAGCCTTTTGGTGCCCTCTCCCCAAATTTGCACCCAAGGCGAGCTCCACAGTCACCTCACCCCAGTCCTGGTCCTGTGACTTTCTCTGTTTATATTGGTTTAACCCACGTCAAATGCAGTTTACTGGTCCTGCCACTGCCACTGCCACTTTGGTTACTTGCAGCCAAAATCCCTTCATGGTAAAAAAAAAAACAGAGTTTCATAAAAGCTGTCGGGTTGGGACGTTATTTGATGGGATTTTTTTTGCTTGACATGTCCATCCTGCATGGACAGAACATCTGCCGCAGTGAGCTGTGCCCCTTTCAGGTGGGGTCCTGATGGCACCAGCTGTGAGCCCCTCACACACGTCCTGTCCCCTCCCACTCAGACGAGGCCTCCACAGAAGGGAGGTGTGCGCCCCGCCCTGGGGAAAGGGCTGTCTCCCTACTCCCACTGCTCCCCGTGAGACTGCCGTAGGAGAGAACGCAAACATCCACTCTCCCCCACCAGCCACCAAAACACGAAGCAGCTTGTTCTTACCTTAGGACAGCACAGGTGTGTGCAGCGTTTGTAAAGCCACAGAGAACGATCTGGAAGACACACAACTCCTAGCAGTTCTCTCCAGGCTGCGGAATGGGTTTGGGACCAGTGATCACAGAATTCCCTCGGTAATGTTTTCATTCTAAATACAAAAAGGGATTCGCACGCTGTGCCCCTTTAAAAATACCTTTCAAAACCTACCGGCTGAGATGGTGTTGCCAAAGCCCACCCCACAAACCTCGTTGTTGGTAAGAGGCAGGAGCACGGCCTCACTGTGAGGAACCCACATCCGCAGGCCTGTTCCAAAGCCTGTTCCCACCCGCTCGAGGGGCCACGTTTCTGGAGGGAGAAAATAAAAGCAGTGATGCCTCCTTGGCACGACGGCTGTGAGGAGTAACGACGATGAAGCCTGTAAACTTCTAAGAAGGGTGCCTAGCGTCTGGAAGGCACTCGGCAGACGGAAGCCCTTCTTCTTGCTGTTATGAGGACACGTGTGAAAAGCAAAAGAATGCTCTCCATCCCACTGGAAACATGCATACAAAATGTAGCTGGTAGAGAAGGAAGGAGTGAACAAAATTCAGTCCCGTTTAACATGCACATGCCGAGCACGTACTGTGTGCCAGAGTGACCCACACGCGAGGTAAGGCCTCGTCTCCTGTCCATCAGGAGCTCGGAGTCTGATGAGAGACAGACGCGACGAGACCTCGGGACTCAGTGAAGAGCCTCCAACCTACACAGCAGGAGGAGGAGGAGCGTGGAACTGGCGGTTCCTCCGGCGGAGGTCTGCAGAGACCTGGAAAGGCTTCCCAGGGCAGGTGACAGGAAGACATGAAGTAGGAGGGACGAGAGATGAGCCTCTGGAGAGGGGAGGGAGAGTCTGGGGGTGCGTGACAGGGAAGCCGGAGGAATAGGGGGCTAGCACTGATGTCAGAGCAATGGGTGCAGTAATGGGAACCCAGAAGAGAGGTGATTTAGGTGGCAAAGCCCAAGTCCTCAAGGATGCATGGGGGTGGAGAGGAGAGGAGGGGAGGGGCCAAGGCAGGCAGAGAGCAGGAGGCAGACCACCCACCCTCTGGGCTGCGGGAGCCCCAGGAGGAGGGTCCCTTCATAAAGCCACCAGTTCCTGTGCTGCCACGGAGGCGTTGGGGGCTGACTGTCAGGGAGCCTTGTCTGGTCCTGTGAGGTGGCACTGTGCACAGGACTAGGGATGGGTTAGAGGCAGCGAGACACGACTGCTGGCCGCTACTGTCCATAGAACCCTGACAACGCACACGCCTCCTGGCCAGCAACCCAGGGCTTACCTGCACCCTCAAATGGCCCCACTCTGCGTGGGAACTCGGCAGGCCTTTCCCAGTATCGCTGTTTCCAGTTCAACCTTCTCAACTGCGAGTGCAGCAGAGACAAGATGGGAGTGTGTCACCCTGCATGAGAGTCCTTCCTGTCTGTGTGCGTGACTAGCGATTTTCAAACCTCGCTTAAAACACCCGGCTGTCTGACTGAAGCGTGCAGAACCGGGCTCTTTCCCGGCTATGGACACGCTTAAACATACTATAGAAATAATCATGCACAGAAACAGTTTTCTAAGTGGACGGAGCCGCAACTCTCCAAGTGGGTGACCCGCTCCGGGCTAATCCCCCTAGGGGGAAGAGCCCCTTCCTTTGTCCCAGAAGGTTTTTATTGAGGAAGTAGACACAGTTTGTGGATTGATAGTCTGGCAGAAGGGATCAAAGGGAACACGTATCTTACAAGGATGCTAACAGAGTTTCTGTAGTGATTCCGGGCAGAGATTGGAGTTTTATCATATGAAAAGACTACAGGTTTCAAACGTTTCCTGACTGTGCCTTCAAATTCCAAGTTAATAACATCCTCCAGCAAACAGATCTCACAGGATCTTGCATATTCTTTGTCCCAGGCCTGATTACCCTGGGGGTCCGCTGTCTCCGGTCTGAGCTGCCCCTTCCTTAGGCTATTTGCTAAGTAAGCCCTGGGAAGGGCTGGAGACAGAGGCAGCAAGGAGACTTGGATTTCTCACATCTGAGTACAAAGACTCAGGCTAAGAGGGGGCAGGGGTAGATGCCAATCACCCCTTCCTTTCCACAGCCCCTTCATTTATTTCCACGGTCTTGTGAGTCTCTTCCCAGAGGCCTTTACATGATCAGAACCTGGCTTAGGTTGTCCCTCCCTTGAGGAGTCTTACCTGTCATTGGTAACTGATCAAACATTTAAAGGCCAGGCACAGAACAGGTAGCGTTCATGCCAGGGGAATAAGTTTTGTCTCCTTAGTGGCTCCTGATCCGGAGATCTCTCACTCAGCCTAAGTCACAGGGGGTCACAGCTTCCTGAGACCAGGCAGGGCAGCCCTCAACACGTGACCTTCGCTATTCCCAGTGATCGTGAGGAAATAATCACACAGTCTGCAATGCCGCCAACCACAGGGAAATGATGACTGTACTGTCCCTGAGAGGTGTGCACCAGGGCAACTAAACCTTTAGACAAGGAGCTAACTTAATTCTGGTTCCCCTTCTGCTAAGATCTCATACTCTGGGGTAATAAAAAGAAAAAAAGGGAAAATATGTAAAGTCCCTAAGTCAAGAATACCAGCATGACGTTTAATAAATAGAAATTTAGCTGTTTTACTTCTTAAGTCTCCCGGGCTCTTTCTCACACACTGTCTCATTTATTCTCAAAGATCATGTAAAACAAGATGCCTAAGGAACACTTGAAGCAAACCGTATTTTGGGAAAAGCCTCATTTTGATACGTTTGCATCACCAAAGTTGTGACACTGTGAGCCAGGGCCCTGCACGTCCAGAAGAGGCAAGATGAAGGCCAAGGCCGGCAGTGCCTGGAGAGGCTCGCCCTGCCGGTCAGGCGCCAAGCCAGAGCCAGGACCCAGGTTTTCCGCCTCCCTTCTCTCCTCCACTCCCTGCTGACGTCTCGTCACGCACGTCAAATTCCGGTTTCAAATCTTAACTAAAAAACAGACCTGCACTTTAATTATTCCTAATCAAACCCATCTCCCTTATTCTATCTCTCTTTCCTGTCTTCAACCTCTTCCCTGTGCTGTTTTTGAACTTCATCACCCTACCACCCTTATAAAAAACAAACGGCAGCCCTGACCCGTAGAGCTCAGTGGGCTGAGTGTCGTCCCACAGAGTGAAAGGTCGCCAGTTCAATTTCCAGTCAGGGCACACACCTGGGAATCAGTCCCCGGTGGGTCAGGCATGTACAAGAGGCAACCAACTGATGTTTCCCTCACACATCGATGCTTCTCTCCCTCTATCTCTTTCCCATCCCCTCTCTCTGAAAATAAATAAAATCTAAAAAAAATACAGCATGCCTTCGGTCCTGCCTCCCCGTCAGGGTACTGCCTCCCCGCTTCCCAGCACGGTTCAACTTTCTGATGCACAGCTGCCCTCCTGATTCTCCCTGATTCATGCCTCGGCCACTGCACCCTCCCTGGCCCTGCCCCTGCCACCGCTCCAGGGAACCGCTCACTCATGACCTCTGACCTGGCAGCACCCGAGAACCCTGTCCTTGCTGGCCGTCCCTGCTGCATGTGATGGGGCTGTCATTCCTTCTTTTGGAAACTCTCACACCCTCAACTTCCGTGACTTTTGGAGCCTCCTTCCTCCACCAGCTACCTGACTGGCGCTCTGCTCCGATGACTCAGTGAGGCCTGTGGCAGAACTGTCCCCAGATGTGGCCCCTCCCCACGTCCTGTATCCACCACCCCAACTCAGGACACTGGTCTTTCCTCCCCATCTCGATTCATTCGACAAATACTCATCCAGCACCCACCGCATGCCGAACAATGTCCTTGACCCTGGGGGCACAGACATGAAAGGAGGGTACAGCCTCTCCACCTGCAATCTGTGCCCACGTCCGATTTGCCCCCCTCCAACCCACCCGTCACCTGGAAAGACTTCACGGGGCCCTACGAACACCCTTCATTCACCCTCTTCGTCCTCCAAAGACTGAGTAAAAACTCCACCTCCCCGACGACACCTCGTCTACACCCCATCATTGTCCCCGCAGCACACCGACCAAACTCAGGCGGCAGCACTCACCGCTGCAGCCCGGCCTGCTCTCCGACATCAGTCTCTCCGACAGACCGAAGAACAACCGCGCACACTCGTTCTTACCCACACCTAAGGCCGGGCAGAGGCCCCAGCACGGTGAGCCAGCACCAACGAAAACTGGAAGATCGGTTACTCCATTTTCGGTGGCACCGTGGTTTTTCCCGTGGACGGTCAGGCTGTTCTGGGTCGATTTCATGTTCTTTACAACTGCCTACACCCCAAGGCCCCTTTCTGTTCTGTGTGTGTACTTCAAGTGCAAGGGGCAAAACCTGACCTCTTTTCTGATCTCTCAGGCACCTCTTCTTTGTTAAGCTGAAACCGAAGATGTTAAACCGCAGAAAGACATGGTTCAAGCCCCTCCCCGGGTAGATAGCAATGAGGAAGGATTTGTTATCACTGGATTTGATTTATTCCTTCCTAATGGAATAAAAACGAACTTCACAGAAACAGTGCGTACAGCCAGAGGTAACTCCATGACTAATGAACGCAGTATTACATAACAAATCAGAGCTTAATTGGCTATTCTTGATTCAAAAGGCACAGCCTCTGCATTTTACAATGTCTCATTTCCCTTCACTTTTTCTAATTTTGTCATGGTGAGGCAATGACTACAGCTCCCTCTTTGGCCACTGTGTCTTTTGCTTATCCTATTCCTGCCCTTGGAAATGAACCCTGCCCACCCACACTAGGCTCCCCAGGAAGTCACCGCAGGTCAGCACTCCACCTCCAGGATGCTCCAAGCCCCCTTAGTTGCCCATTCTGTTATTCCTCCCACACAGTTTCTAGAATCCTCCACACGCTCACACTGGGGTTTGTACCGCGACCCCGGGAGTTTCTTAGCGAGATGGACCGATGACTCAGTTTGGTGCCCAGGATGGAACCTTACCCCACCCCACCCTGACTGAGACAGCTGGCAAGCAGTGCCCTGCCTTGGACCACAGAGAAGCCCCACCAGCTTCCAGGAGCCCCGGGGTAACAAGGGAGGGACCTGACAGGTGTCAGTGGGGTGCCCAAACGTCATCTGCACACATTTTAAGCTCTCCCTGTAATCAGCGTCCATCAAACCCTAGCTGCCTAAAGGTCCGCACACCCTGGCCTCTCTGGCCTCCCCGTCCCTAAAACAGCCGCTCTGTCCTGTGAGGACCCTGCCCTCCACAGGGTGCATGGGGGTTGAGGGAGTGAAGGGGGGGATAAGTGTGCTCCTCACTCATCCCTTCCCCTTCTCCACCCCGCCCCCACACCCTCCTGTCAAACCCGCCCAGAACCAGAGCCCAGGAGCCATGGGTGAGGGGGACGAGGAAGAGGCAAAACCGGTGGGGGAGCTGGACTGCAGGTGAGAGGCTGGTGGACCCCGGCAGGGGCCACCATCACATCAGGTCCTAATATTTCTCTTCGTGTCCTATTTCCATTTTTCTCTGATCAAAACATGGGAGTTTGCTAGGATCTGTGCAGTTCATGTATAGCCTTACTTCTCAAGTATCCCCTATAGACATCATAACTGTCCATCAGTCAAATATGTGGCAGCTTAACAATGAAATAAAAATTTAGCACTTAAAAAAGAGAAAAACCTGTTCACTGAAATTGAAAGATACTCCGGCTTAATCCAAAAATACAGACTGAGTTGCCTGATTTTCCCATTAAAGTCTTCCTCTGATGTTTATGGTTCCGGGGGTGAACCGGAGCAAGCTTGTCTTAATCGGAAACCTGAACTGTATTTTTAAAAAAACAAACATATCAACTAGAGTGCCACACAAATCAATAATGACATCTTATTTAAAAAAAATTCCTAAGAGAGAATGGCATAAACTAAATTTTGTGATGCATTATTACTTGTTTGTTTTATTTTTAAACTTATTTTACCACCCTTGTACTTCAAGCTTGAATTATGAGTACATGTCTCAAAATATTTTAACCAAATGAAAAATACTCATTATACTCTAACCAGTATCTTAAAATACCTTCTCTGGTCAGTGCTCATATCTGAACATGTAGCTGTAATTCTGCCTATGACTGGTAATATTTGTTTTTTAAGCATTTCTAATTTGACTTGTGAAATCTGGAATTTTTCTATTTTTGAAAATTGTGCCCCCAAAATAAAAACAAGCCTCTCTCTCTTCAGTGCTGCACAGAAAGGACCCTCTGTCTCCTTCTCTCCTGGAATAGCAACAGGCCGGCCCTACCTTCCAAGGTAATGATGGTTCGTGCAGGAAATCTAAATCTGGCTGGAGGCAGCCGGTGATTTTCCAGGTGGAGGGAGAGGGAGATGGCAGAGCCAGGAGGCTCTGCACCGCAATCCTGGGTGCCTGCGGCCCGCACAGCTGGGAGAAGTCTGCCACCTGGTGGTAGATGGGACCGCGGCCCGGTAAGCAGGCACAAGGGTCAAGTTCCATGACCCCAGCGGAGGCAGGAAACCACGGATAGAACCTTTATCTACTGTTTCCCCCTATATCTACATCCGTATGATAAAGTTCAGTTTATAAGTTAAACACATAGTAAGAGATTAAAAACACTAATAGGATAGTTATAACAATGGACTGTAACCCAAGCCAGGTGAATATGGCCTCTCTCTCTCAAAACACTGTATTGTACTCTGATGATGATGATGATATTGTACTTACCCTGATGATGATGATGACAACGACAATGATGATGTGAGATGATAAAATGCCTTACATCGGGAACTTTCACCTTCTCCCTTAAAGGAAGCACATTACGGCTTCCCTCTGACGTATCTGAGCTGTCAGTGTCAGCACTCTCGCAGGTGAGGCAACTACTAAGCAGAATCAGGGGGACTCGAACACAAGCCCGGCCGTAGCCAACAGTGGCGCGTACAATCAAGCCAGCTGCGTAACTAACGGGGCACGTACGCAGCGTGGAGACGCTGACCAATGACCGGCTGAGTCACGTCCTGCGAGAAAGCGTGAGATTTCATCACACTCCTCTGGAACCAAGTGGGTTTCAAATGCATGGTTTGTGTTTGGAACTTCCCATTTAATGTTGTCGTACCACAGTGGACCACGGGTCACTGCAATGGTGGGACATGAACCAGCGGGTAAGGGAAGCGACCGTAGTGGTGACTTGGTGCCGGGGCCTCGTGGGCACGGAGAACTGCTTCTGCAAACGCAGTCCTGGCCCGGGGCTTTCATTCCCGGCGTGGTGTGCGGTCAAGGGAATACCCAGCGAGCAATATTCAAACCCAAGATGCAGAGTGTTCCTTCCTGTAGATGAAAACTACCCAGTAGCTCCCTGATAAATCCCCTCTCCACATTAAGTAGTGTTTTATTTAACAAATCCCACCTCATTTCTACAGGGATTACCCATGTCATTTCCTATACAATGGTGGACGAGGGCGGGATGTGGTAGCGTACTAATCCCCCATTATAATGGTTAATAGTCTACTTTTAAATGTTCTGTCCAGAGAATATTTTTTCATCTGTTCGGATTCATGCAGTTATCTCAGCTGACAGCTGTCACTCAAAACTGATGGATGCGTTCAAGCAAAGTTAAGGGATTGGGAACTGGAGCCCAGGCCAGGCCATGCAGATATATCTGCTCTCTCATTTTGATTTTGTCACATTATTCCGGTTTGCTTTATGTTGTAAATGGTTGCTTTTAGTTTATATTAGAGACCAGGTATCTATTTTAGGGTACCTGTCGCACCTCTCACCCTGTTTCCTGGAGGCAACTACTTGTAGGTCTGCTAGCTGCTCCGTATGGTCTTTTCCTGCACAATCTCTAAACAAAATGCTTCTACTGCTCTATCCAGCTCTGTTGGTGGTGGAGCGTCTTAGTTTGGGCTCTGTCAGAAGCAGACCACAAGACAAGAATTGAAGGACAGGATGGGGAACTAAGACGAGGTGGGCGCAGGCAGCCAGGAAAGAGCACATCAACAAATCAGCTGCCCCCAGTGCAGAAATGAGCCCAGGATCCCCGGTTTAGGGCTGCTGCCCTCACATAGGCAGCTCCTATGCCAAATCGGCTCTGTCCAGAATGCACGGGAGAGGGCAGGTGGACCTGCAGGGGGCGCTCTCCTCCAAAGTGGTCTGAATGAGTTCAGTCCACACCTGCCCTCCAGCGCTCTTGTTTGCTCCCCTCTGCAAATATCACTACTCCTTTGATGCCTTTCTCAAAAAAAAAAAAAAAAAAAATTCATGGGAACAGAAAAGCTGGCTAAATCCCTGTTTGCGGCTAGGAAAACCATGCCACACTTTTATACATGTGACCTGATGTAAAGATCGAAGAATGAAATAATACAAAATAGAATCTGTGCCGACATCAAGCTTACTCCCTTGAGGTGGACACAAGACTACAAGGCAAGCCCTGGCTGGTGTGGCTCAGGGGCATGAGTGCGAGCTTGCAAACCTAAGGGTCGCTGGTTCAGTTCCCAGTCAGGGCACATGCCTGGGTTGCAGGCTGGGTCTGCAGTTGGGATTCTCCAAGAGGCAATCAATTGATGTATCTCTCACACATCAATGTTCTTCTCCTCTTTCTCCCTCCCTTCCCCTCTCTCTTAAAATAAACAAAATCTTAATTAAAAAAAAAAAAAGAAAGAAAGAAAAACTAAGAGACAAGAAGTAAATCCGGCAGCATTTGTCTAACAGAGGGTTCCTGAGAGCAGAGGAGGGCAGATGTTATTCCTGGAATCCAGGTGGTACTAGAGTTGGAACACGGAAATTTCTTTTCAGGCATGTTTTATTTTTTTAAATCAAATCTTGTACTTATGAATGATACATTTTTTAAAATTGCCAGTAAATTTAGCTTTTGTTTCCCGTGACTTCAAGACAAACTGACATGCCACCAAGAGGTGGCACTGTGCGCCCCCAGGGGTGTCACCCTAACTAGTTATGTGGACTTTGGACGTCTTGAAAAACATCATTTATGTCAAAATGTATGATAGAGACAAACACTGCTGAAGCTGTTCAGAGAGGCCTAAACACTTCTTAAGACTATACAAAGACAGATAAGAAAAATATCATTCAAACCACTGGCAGTGACAGAAGCTGTATGACACAGCCATTTTTTTTTTTTTTTTGCTTTAGTTACACTATTTTTTTAAATGAGGAAACAAGTCACTTTAAAAACAAACATATCCACATTTTTAATATAAATGTAAAGTAAATACAAAACCATTGTTTAAAAAGATACAAGATGCACAGATAAATCACATTCACTCCTTACAAATGTTAAATAGCAAACAATTTAAATTCATAATGAACAGTGATGATTCGTCAGTAGCTTGAGATTTCATTTGTTCACACCATAATTCTTATGAGTAAAGAAAGAGCTAATCATGTACCTTGATATTGTCATTCATTCATGTATCACTCCAAGTACAACCCACCCTAGAGACACAGTCCCATGCTTGTCACATGGATTATAAAAATACTGAGACATCTATCAGGCATAATGAAAACTACATAGTGAAAACTATATCTTGAAACATGTTTCACAAAGACGAGCCCAACATTTCTCTTTGGTTCATAAAATATTAGAGGTAGATTGAAATAAAGTGAATGCCTACCACATAACTAGATTTTCAGTAAAATGTTGACAATTTATAACAGGAATTGCTAGCAATCAAACGGAAGTTTAGGAACTAAATTTAAAAAGTGGTAAGAGTAACTTCAGCTAATAAATATTGTTCGAAGTCCCAATCACACAAATCAGAAAAGATAGTTAACTACAAAAATGGCTTCCGTAAAATAAAAACATGCTATAATATTGAAAGTAAGTTTTCTATATCATAAAAACATGTTCTAACACTTGGGGCAAGAGAGAATATGAACGTGTGTGCTTAAAAATCTGGCCTTTCATTTACATTTAAGTACCTAATACGTAAGACTAGGTTCGTGCTGCCCAAACTGGGAATCGCAGGTTCGAAGAGACTGAACAGTGAGGGAGAGAGAAGGCTGTTCGCCCATGATCCATGCACTTCATGTAATTAAGAAATTTCTGATTACCAAGAATGGTCTCCAGAAGCCTTCCTGATTAAAGTCTGATTCAAGGAGGAAACGAAGGATATAGAAAACAGAGCTGCTCTTCAGAGGCTGATATTAAGTCAAAAGTTTTTGTTTCCTGGTGCTTTTCGAAGCAATGCCAGGATAAACAGAATCTTTCAAATAAGCCACCTGGTGTCGGTAATGTAACAGTAATCCACTCACAATCTCTGTGTCATCCCAGGAAATGCAAGGGAAACAGAAAGGGGCCCACTGAAATAAATATTATATCATCACTCCACCTTATACAAAAATTATATAAATGGGCTAGAGTTTTTACATCCCTGGAAATTCAGCCACTTATGTTCGTTCTTACTCAGCTTAAAGAAATATAAGGACATAAACCCTCTACTTATTTGCCTGCTGGAAGGTGTATTCTCATGCAACGATTCGATTGATGGCCCTACAAAGGAATATTAAGAAGGCTATGAAGACATTCAAAATATATATAACAATTTAAGTTTCAAGGTTTTCTGATCATGTTTTTAAGAAGACTTCAGTATAAAGAAACTTGCATAAACTTGAACTGTTCAAAATAAAGATGAATGATTTACCATTCTACCATACAAAACAAAACAAATTTACCATACAAAACAAATTTAGTTCAAGCAGGTACATTTTTCAGATTTAGGATTCAGGGCAGAGATCTGTAGAAAGGACTAATAAGAAGAGATAAAATGTGATTTTTCTGGCCTTTTCAGAATTCTAGGAGCTTATCAAAACTATGATTTTTAAAACATTTCTGTGTGTATAAAATTGAGCCCAAATGTTTAAAGTGATCCTTGATAAGCTCTTCCCCTTTGTGAAAAACTGCGGCTTCATTTGCCGTAGGCTTGCGGTTCTAGGAGAAACAGTCCCTCTGGAGATTACAGGAACTCTCAGTCATCCGGCAAAAGCAAAACATTCAACGTGTCATTTCTGGCTCACTCCTAAAGTCTGTTTCATGTTTTCATAAACCACGTAACTGATGCCCACGGCGGGGAGCACCTTCATGAAGTTCGGGGTGATGCCTCTGTAGAGTCCGGGTACACCTTCTTTGGAAACGATTCGTCGAAAGAGGCCGACCATGTTCAGCTGCTGGGTTCCTTCTACCATGGCTAGGATATAAAGAAGGAAGCCCAGCTAGTTTAATATTCAAGCATGTTCTGTTCTCATTACTGGACCTAATTATGACTCAGAATGACCCAGAAGAAAAGGATAAAATTTATTCCAACAGGATCCAAGAAAGCACCCCTTTATATAATTCTCGTTAATGATGGCAATCCGTTCTTTATTGAGTGATTACTATGTGGTAGATGTTGGGTTAATTACTTTATACACCCATCCTCCAAGATATGTATTATTAAACCCATTTTATAAATGAGAAATTGAGGCTTGGAAAAATGGAGAAACTCGTCCTGACACACTCAGTTAACAAGTAGGAGAGCGGGGAGCTGATGGTGTTTCTGCCTCCAGAACTCCCCCGTTCCTACCACCCCACACTCCGCTGTCTCCCCTCCTTCTTGTTAACTGCACGCGGAAGCGAGCAGTTCAGTCCCGGTCCCGGAGCTTAGAAAAGCGTAGGGTCCCTGAGCCTTCAAAAGGACCCCAATAGGCGGGAAGGAAGGAGGCGGAGCCAAGGTGTGGGCACCACAAAGGCAGCGCAGGAACGCACGTGCTCTGGCAGCGGGACTCCGGCAAGCGAGGCATATGGACACGGAGAAGAAGCGGAGAAATTCAGTGAGGCCACGTGATTACAGGCTTTGCAATCCCCACTAAGAGCTTGGGGACTTATTCTGAAGATACCAGAAAGTCACACAGATGCCTGGCAGGAGTCAAAGGACCAGACCTTGACTTTAACGGATCTACCAGCCACGCAAGGGATTTGAGTGGAGCGGGCAAAGAGGAGGGGAAGGCTCGTTAGGTGATGGTTTGAACGGGCTGGCCTGCGTTTCAAGCCTGGCTCTCCTATTTACCAAACACATGAACTTGCCCAAGTGACTTAACCTCTTTTGGCCCCAGCTACCCATCTGCAAAACTGAGAAAATATCAGTATCACCTCCAAAAGATGGTTATGACGGTTCAACGAGAGCATTATCTTCCTGCCCCTCCAATGAGCCTGTTTTCTCCTGCATGGGGGCCTTCGCATTCTTTTTCTCCAGCTGGAACGCTCTCTTTCCCACCCGTCCACCCCCACCCAGCTGACTCCCACCTGTCTTTGTGGCTCAACTTAAATGACAACACTCTCCTGCTCCCAAGTTAGCTGAGAGACCCTTACTCTGCACCCCTGACCAAGAGGAGGTAGCTGAATGAGGCTGTTTATCTGCTGAATGCGTGTCTTCACCACTGGGCAGGGCAGAGACGGCCTCTGACTTAGAGACCAGTCTGACCCTCCCCATCAGGTGGTCCCTAAGCATCTGGTGGGCTGTCCAGCACTGGGCAGTGGCTCAGGAGATACCCTTACCCAAGGATGGGCTGCTTGGCCAGGGGAGGGGTGCTCATTCTTGGAAGAGAGGTTGGGGATAGAGCTGTAGGTGCCCAGGGTGTACTATTTAAAGAAATGACAGAGGGTGAGATTGGCCAGGGAAAGAGCAATAAAGAAAAGAAAGGCACAGAAAGTATACTGGAATATAGCAATAAAAGCCAGTGAATCATAGAACAGAAAATTGTCAAGGAGATGGCAGGAAAGCCAGAAGGGCACAGCGGAATCAAAGTCAAGGGCAGAGACAGTGTCACTGGGAGAGGCTCACAGGTCAGAAGCTGGAGGTCCCACGGTAATAAGCAATTCCGCCAGTATCCACCAAGAAGCTGACAAATGCCAGGTGTCCTGCATATATTGCTGCTAATTCTTACAAAACTGCACAGTTTCCGTTCCCACAGATGAGAAAACGAAAACCCAAAGAGGTTGTGCGTAGGGATCTAAACCCACGTTCATCTACACACTAAAGCTTCTGGACTCTTAAAACATGCATTCTCAGCACGGGCAACAGGATCCTTACTCTGTGCATACAGCACAGGCACGCTATCACAGTACGCGTGCAGAGTGTCCGCAGTATTAAAATTTTGTGAAGAGGGAGCAACCAAGAAAAGGCTTTGTAAGAAGTTTCCCTAGGGAGGCAATCCTGGACGTGAGATTGGGCTACACTACCCCGAAAAGCACGGGAGGGCACTCTTCTCTCATCGAAAACCCACCTTGAGCCTGCATGCGTGTTCTCACCAAAGCCAGCGGGTAGCTGGCCAGCTGCCCACAGGTGCTGGACAGGGCACCACATCCCAGCAACACCGTGACTCCGGGGTTCACAGAGTCTTTGGCAAAATTTTCCAGCCAGTGGGTCTTCAAGAGCTGCCAGAGAAACAGAAAAGAAGGTAAGTGGTGAACGACTAACTTCACGGCCGCTTTCACGCAACACGGACACTTCCATAGCCACGCCCGTCCTTAGGAGACACGGGCTGCCCTTCCGCAGGACCAGGGGTGGGGCACACTGCCGGGCAGAGCCGTGCAGCAGAGTCGTGGGGCAGCCATGGAGGACGCAGACACGTAGGGTCTGTGCTGGTGGCCCATTTGCTCCTAAGTAAACGTCAAGGCCCACAGCACCCCAACTGTGGGGCCTAAAGAACATTTTCTACAATGCGTGTGAATAAAAATGACATACTACTACCAACTGCATCTAATTCTGTACGTGATGTGTGTAGTATTTCATTCAGTCCTTTTACAAAGCTCTGAGATGGAGTTATTCCACTGATTCTAGAAATGAAAATTAGTCTCAGTGGGTTTTTGTAAAAACATTGGTGCAGAATCAAGTGTAGAGGTCCCCAGGCCATGCTTTCTTCCCTATTATTTTAGGTCCCACTATTTCCATTAAAAGGCAATAATTAAGATAAGTTCTATTAAATATGTATGTTCGTCTACTTTTTAAATATTTTAAGTATAAAATATATGCCAATAAGTGGGGAAAATTACACTTCATTATGGTAGCCCAAGAATACTAATACACTACCCAAAGTCACCTGCAAACTCAATGCAGCCCCTATTCAAATCCCAATGATATTTAATTGAGGAAACAGAAAACCACCTAAAATTTATAAAGAATCCTGAGGAGCCCTGATGAGCTACAATGATTTGAGAAAGAAGAATAGAGTCAGAGGCCCCAAAGCAGCAGGAGCCAGGACAGTGTGGTGCCGGCACGGGGCAGACACTTGGATCGGGGGGAGGAAACAGAGAACCCAGAAGTAAGTTCCCGGAGGTGCGACCAAATGACCCTCACCAGGAATGCAACCAAATGATCCTCAACAGGGGTGCCACGACTACACACCAGAGAAAGAAAAGTCTCTTCCACACACGGTGCTGGGAAAACCAGATAAACACATGCAGAAACAAATGGGCCCGTATCTTACTCCACACATAAAAATTAACTCAGAATCGATTAAAGATCTAAACATCAGACCTAACACTATAGAACTCCTTGGGGAAAAAATAGGGTAAAATCTTAAGAACATTGGGCAGTATTTCTTGGATGTAACACCAAAGCACAAGCAACAAAAGCAAAAATAGACAACGGACTTCACTGGCCTAGAAACTTCTGTGCAGCAAAGGCAACCACCAACAGAGTGGAAAGGCAATCTCCGGAATGGAGAAGAGAGTGCAAGCCGTGTACCTGATGGCGGTTAATGTCCACACTAGTTAAAGGCATCCTACAATTCAACAAATTAAAAAGACAGGCACAGGGCGTGGACAGACATTTCTCCAAAGAGGATACATAAGTGGACGATAAGCATGTGAAAAGATGATCAACATCACTTATCATCGGAGAAATAAAAATCAAAAGCACAATGAGATACTGCCTCATACCTCGCAAGATGGCCACTATAGAAAGAAAATAATAAACAAACAACCCTCCCCCAAAAAAACAGAAACTAATGCGTGTTGGCAAGGATGCAGGGAAATTGGAACTCCTGCCCACCGTCGGCGGGAATGAAAAAGGGCACAGCCGCTGTGGAAAGCAGTCAGTTTCTCAACTCGCTTCGCGTCCCATCACCACCTAACGCAGCAATTCTGCCCCCAGGTGCGTGCCCAGAGGAATGGAAACCAGAGACTCAGATACTTGCATCTGAAGTTCATCGCAGCACTAGTCACTACGGCCAACAGCAGGAAACAAGCCAAGTGTCCAGCAACAGAAGCACAGATAAAGAAAATGCGGTGCAGCATGCAATGGAATATTATTCAGCCGTACAGAGGAATGGAGTTCTCAAACAGGCCACAACATGGATGAACCTTGAAAACATCATGCTAAGTGAAATAAGCCAGGAAAGAAAAAGGACAAGTATTGTATGATGCCACTTGTATGCAGTAACTAGAACAGGCAAATTCACAGAGAAAGTAGATTCGAAGTCGCCAGGGCCTGGGGGGAAGAGAGAGTGGGGAGCTATTTCTTAATAGTTAGATAGAGTTTATGTTTTGGGTGGTAAATAAAGAAGTTTTGGAAATAGTGGTGGTAATTGTACAACACTGTGAATGTAATTAATGCCCCTGAATAGTACCCTTAAAAATGATTAAAATGGCAAATTTTGTTATAGACATATAAAACCACAATTTTTTAAAATTAATGATGTCAAATACCAAAAGCCATTGAACTGTACACTTTAAATGAATGAAATGTATGGTATCCAAAATACAGCTTCATAGAGCTGTTTCTAAAAAACTGTCAAGCCCTCTCAGGTTTCATCCCACGCTCGCCCGCTGCCCTTGGCTATGGGGTGGATCCCTTCCTAATGTGCCCGGGCTCGCCGCCCCCCAGCACAAGTGACCACACTGTGCCCTAGCGGTCTGCTGGTCTCCCTCCCCACCAGCCCATCACCGCGTCCTTCTCCCAATCTGCAGACCCAGGGCCTCCCCCAGGGGCCGGCACGCAGTGCGCGCTCAACGACTGCCAGGCCAATACATCACTAAGTGGTCTGAATGGTACTGCTGAGGCCTGGCTGGTGTGGCTCAGTGGATTGAGCATGGGCTGCGAACCAAATGGTCGCAGGTTTGATTCCCGGTCAGGCACATGTCTGAGTTCCGGGCCAGGTCCCCAGTGGGGGCCACGTGAGAGGCAACCACACATTGATATTTCTCTCCCTTTCTCCCTCCTTTCCCCTCTCCCTAAAAATAAATAAATAAATTTTTTAAATAAATGGCACCGCTGATTTACTCCGGAGTTATTCCCCCTGTGCCAGGGGGAACTCTCTCCACCCACATCCGTCTCTCGGCTTCATCAAAGTCGGATATGAACAAATCAAAGAAAATGTGTCATGTTCACTTACTTCCTCTCCCCTCCCCCCCCAAAAAATCCTTAGTACCGTCCTCTAAGTTGAACAACTATATCTGACAGTGAGTCCACTCTCTTCATTAATAAAAATAATTCGTAGAGAAATCTAATACAAAACTGACCACAAGCATATGGGGGTTCATATTCAAGATACTTGAAAGAAAAGGTAAAATAACACCCTTGAATCTACTTTTGGTCAAAACCTGTCCCCGGTATATACATATTCCTTCATGAACAGTAACAACTACTTAACTACACTTTCAGATTCAAAAGATGGCTACAAACTCACCTCGTACACAGCAAGATCTATACCTGCGTAAGGTATGATGCCCAATAAGTTGGGAATATAACCTTTGTAAAAAGCTCCCATGCCTTCCCGTTTCAAAATCTTCTTGGCACAATCGAAGAGTCCAGAGTACTGTCCAGTTTTGCCTACGGCCAGCCTGGTTTTCAAGACCTGGGTGGGAAAGACACGACAGAACACAGAGGCTCGAGTTAACTCCATCACCAGGAAGTTCCAGAAAACGAGCACCTCGCACACATGGTCACTCAAATGACCGTCCAGTGTGTGGGTGTGTTCTCTCTCACACACTACCTCTCCTAGGGACTAGGACAAGCGCCCAGAGGAGCCACTTTCTGCAAAGACGACCTGAAAGAGGGCAGTGGCACAGGAAATAGAGGAAGGATAACCTACTGACATCTCTACAAAATGGACTGGTGGCCAGTTAGACAGAGGGAAATGGTAGAGTAAGGGATGATTCTGGTCATGGAGCAGGGGCAGCAGAGAGGTGGGGAGGTGGTGCCACTAGCTGAGACAGGCAATGAAGGGGGAGCACCAGGCACAGAGCTGGGTGCTGTTTGCAGGGGTGTGTGGGCCAATCACGCTAAGATGGTTTCAAGGAAAGCTATGGCGATAAGCACACCATAAGGGCAAATTAACACGGCAAATATTGCCTGGGTCTTACCAATCATTGGGAAAAACCTTTGTTGTATCAATAAAAATCTAAGTATCTACAGTATTATTTTTGCTCTAAAGTGGGAGTTGGCAAACTTTTTCTGTAAAGGCCAGACGGTACATATTTTCATCTTTGCGGGCGTTAAATATCAGGCCTCTGCTGTATAGAGGTTTGGAAGAGGGGCTGGTTAACCACCTTTGAACAGTGTGAACACTATTCTCAACTCAAGGGCTTTACAAAACAGCCCACAGGTCCACGGTTTGCCAACCCACACTCTGATCAAAGGGTGTCTAGATAGAACTACCGTCACCAATCAAATGCTGAGTCCCATTATGAATTGTATGGCACCAAACTCTTTGGAGAGGAACGGATGTTATCATTCTTACCAAGTGTGGCAGCCAGCCTCATGGTGGCCCTCAACGATCCCTGCTTCCTGACATGCACACCTGTGCAGTCTCCTCCCACACTCCCCCAGGGGTGTTCTGTGTGACCCACAGTTTACAGCAGAAGTGACCAAAGATCACAGTTTTCCTGCGTGCTACCCTGCCCCCACCCCTCAGAGCACCAGTCTGGGGAAACCGTGCCATGAGTATACTCAAGCAGCCTGTGCAGACGCCCGAGCTGTCCGGAACTAACGTCTCCGGCCAACAGCCAGGACGGCAGAGCCTTGGCAGTGACCACGCCCTGGCCGACACCTTGACAGCAGCCTGTGAGAATCCCCGGGGCCACAGGCCCTCGGCTCGGCCACTCCCAGATTCCTGAGCCACGGAAACTGAGAGACAATAAGTGCTCATCCTCTTCAACTGTTCATTTGGGGAATCCCTGTTACACAGCGATGGATGATGAACACAAAAACCGTTAACGCCGACAGACTTCAGAATGGCACGTACCTCCATGGGGTAAATAAACGTCTGCGCGGTTGCCCCAGCCATGGAGCCAGAGACGAACCTCTCAAAGGTTCCTACTTTCTGTCCTTCCTCAGTAAGCATCTTCTTGTACTGTGTAAAGAGGTTTTAAAGGCACATTAATATTTGCTACGGACAGAATTATGTGCCCACACTCACGAATTCCTGTGCTGAAGCTGCAACCCCCAATGTGAAGATACTCAGGGAGGGGGCCTTTGGGAGGCAGTAACTAGGGTTAGATGAGGTCACGGGGGTGGGGCCCTCATGACAAGATTAGCGTCCTTAGAAGAAGAAACATCAGAGAGTTTTCTCTCTTCCTCTCTCTCCCTCTCTCCATGTGCATGCACCAAGGAAGGGCCATGTGCACACACAGCGCCAGGATGGTCGCCTACAGGCCAGGAAGACAGCCCTCACCAAAAACCAACTTGGTCAACGCCTTGGTGTTGGCCTCCCCAGCTCCAGAACTGTGAGAAATAAATTTCTGCTGTTTGAACGAACCACCCACTCCACGGACTTTCGTTACAGCAGCCCAAGCTGAGTAAGGCAGCATCAAAGTACAAATCGTCTCTTAGAAATCAATTACCTGACAGTGTGATTATGTTTCTCAAAATGCAGACACTGCATTAGTGCTACTTAGCAGAAAAGCGAGGCTTAAGTGCTCACACATTCAGTTTACTGGAGAGTGGTTTTCAGGTTAGATCCCCTCAGAACACAGGGGCTGCCAGAGGGGACCCAGCTGCTCCAGGCCAAACAGAAGAACAGCATTCTTCCCCAGATGATACAGAAAATATGGGCTTAGTAAAGGGTTCACAATTTTTGAATACTGCCCCATGGTTTTTCTTCTGGAAGCGGAGGTTATTTTCACTAGTACAAATGAAAGTGTTAATTAAGTGACAAACATTAACTCCAGAAAGACAGTTTCTATAGGTAATACATGTAATTATACTGTCCCCAACAACACAGTGACAACAGCTACCTGTTCATATGCCCAGAACTTGACAGCCGTCTCAGGAGCAATTTTGATGACGTTTGTGCCATTTCCTCTCCAAAGGGAGCGAACGCCTCCTTCTTTCACCATCTGCCGGAAGCCGCCGTATATGTTCATCTTGTCTGATTTTGAACCATGGACCTAAAAGCAAAAGTAAAATGACAGAAAATACTGGTGACGTGTTATTGTTACTATTTCTAAAGGAACCACACAAACCACTCTCTTTTCTCTGGTACTGCAAGAAGATATATTTGAGAATAGCATATAGGAGGGCAAGAAAATGCATAATATATAAATAAATATAAATAATTTACGGAGAACCCTACCACAATGACTGGATATATTGAATACTGGAACAGTCACAGAATGCCAAAGACTGAAAGTCCATCACACACATGCACCAACGATCCAAGGCTTGGCTGCACACTGAAATACCTCCCTGGGATGAATTTAGGGGTTAGAGCACTATGATAGATGGTTTTTAAAGGTAGGAAAGACTATCACAGAGAGCTTTTAACTGTTTTCAGAGTGCTGTCTTTCTCGTTGTCTGAGGGTATTCAGATCAAACAGACAGGAGGTCAGGGAGTTCACCTGCATCATGACTTTGAGACGGTCCAAGGGCGCGGTGCTGGTGCGGGAGACAGCCCCGGCAATGCCTCCTGCCAGCAGCTGCCTCCACCACTGCCCCGACTTCTTCTCGTCTTCCGTGAACTCATCCGGAATAGCCAGGCTATCTCCTATGTCAATACCCTGTTAAGATGAACAAAAAGATCCCCAGGTTCCTTCCGTTAAAGACAGATCGTTCCAGCAAGCCTGTTCCAGAGAAGAAGCGTGTTGTTCTGCAGTTCAGATCAGCCTCATCCCCCAGAAAGCACCCAGAACCAGCCCGGGCATGGGGATTACTACACACGGCTGCTTCCCACCACGTGTCGTGCCAGTTCACACGCAGTGAAAACACACAGTATTTACAGATGTACCAAACCAGCAATCACAACTTTCTTTCTTGATAGATTCTGAATAACTGTCTCCTCTGGGTCTAAGTCAGAATGGAAGGGCAACAGTTTAATTCTTTTTAGCTAGAGAAAGAAATGAGTTTGTCAATTCTCCAAAGACACACCTTTTGTCTTGAAATTGTATCTGTGTTATACTTTGTACCATGTCAGATGCTTTAGGAATGTAATTAAAAATTAAATTAAAACTACGTATGTGAATACCCCTAAATTTATTTCCTATATGGACTATCTATGAGTATTTTTATAAATCTGCCTTGTCATTTAAAACATGCAAAAGAGGCTATATAAAATTTAGCTAACAAGAGGTATTGTTGAAATGATCTGCCCTCCAATCCATTCTAAAACTTGTAAGAGAGTGTAGCTTGAGAGAAACAAGGTTCTATAATGGTGATAGTTTCACAACTTCACAGTAAGAATCTGGTACACACGCAATAGAATAAGCAGAGCTGTGCCCGTTCAGGAGCCCTGGGCACCCTGAGCTGTAAATGTTACAGTGTTCTCAGATGGTGACTCTACCCATGGGTGACAGTGCAAATAAGTATAAAGCATACTTACAGTAGAATGTTTCCAGAAACGGATAATTTCTTCGATGTCTGTAACAGGATTAAATAAGAAGTAGTCCCTCCATTCATTCCAGTCCACTGTCATTGTCCCATCAGCATCAATGCTGGAAAGAAAAAAAAAAGCAGCAGCTAAGTAAGGAACGCAACAAAATTTGTACATTAACATTACTGGCTACTTTGCAGAATCAGTTACTTTTCCAACTTAATATTCTTATTAAATTTTAAAAATCCTAATTCAAAGCAGGTTGTTGGAAATGGCAGCATGCACTTGATGGTCTGTTATATAGTTTTAAAAATAAGTGTATTTTTAAAATGGGCCCCAGAACTACAGAGACATCTCACCAGACTACTTTCAGCACTCTGTCAAACCCTAAGTCAATGAGAGCTGTTGAACACAACATCTGGAAGCTAAAAACACTGGGAGGCAGCAATGAATGGTTCACGGCCCATTTTTTCTTGCATTTGCTCAGGAAGATATTTCCTGATGTTCTGTTACAACGTTTGGATGTGATTTGGGAAGATACTCAAAACACACTCTCAATTTCCTTCTCCAACTTTCTCTAAGCTAAGAAAATCTAGAAAATCATCTAGAACAGATCCATTATTTGTAGGTCTGTTCTTTGATAGTTTGTAAGAGCCATCTGGGATTAAAATTTCCTTAATGGGAAAATTTTTAATCACTGATCCAATACCTTTATTTTGGAACTACTGGCTATTTGTTCTTGATTTAGTTTTAGCAAATTATATTTTTCTAGAAATTCTCCTATTTCATATGTTCTCAAATTTATTGGCACAAAATTATTTATAATATTTTATTATCTTTTTTTCTTTCATTTTTTTAAACATCAGTATGTGGTTGTCTCTTGCGTGCCCCCTACTGGGAACCTGGCCCAAACCCCAGGCATGCACCTCGACTGGGAATCGAACCAGTGACCCCCTGGTTCACAGGCCTACGCTCATCCACTCAGCCACACCAGCCAGGGCAATATTTTATTATCTTTTTAAAATGTCTGACACATCTACATGCAATTGGACATCATTTATTTACAAGTCATTTCTCTCTTTTCTCCACCCATCTGTCCAGGAATGCCTTCCCCACAGTCACCATCCGGCTTTGCTGTTCCCATCACTGTATCTTTGCTTTCCATTTCCACTGCTGTCTCTAGTTCCTCCTTTCTACCTTCTTAGGGATTACTCTGGTTTCTCCCCTTAACTTAGCACGTTAATTTTCAGCCTTCACTCTCATCTAATACAAAGTTTAAGCCTATAAAAGTTCCCCAGAGTACCACTTAGCTGTATCTCCCAAGTCATAGTATGTGATGTTTTCATTTCTTCATGTCCACACAAAATTTCCTCTTTGACCCACAAATTATTAAGATGTATATGTCATTTCAAAAGCCACTGGAATTTTCATAACTTGTTTCTGTTATTGACTTCTAAACTAACACAGAGTCATCAAAGAAGGTGGTCTTTGTAATACCCATTTTTTAAATATGTTGAACCACACTTCATGGCCTACTGTGAAATCAATTTTTATACATGTTTTATGCATCTAAGAAAAAAAATTTTCTAATTTTTTGGTGCAAGGTTCTATCGTATGACCATTAAATCAAGGTTCTTATTTTCTAAAATCCTTTCTGTCTTGATTATATTTTTTCTCTGCTTGACCTATCAAATGCAGAACCAGGTACATTAAAACCTCTCACTAGTATAATGAATTTGTCAGTTTATCCCTGGAATAATAATCAACGAGCTTAAAAATGTTATGTCTTTGTGGCAAATTTTAAAATGTGATGACACTATTTTCATTAATGTGAAATTATAATTTTTACCTTACAGTTTTATCTGATATTAAGTTAGCTACCCCAGATTTTTTTGTCTTTTTCTTTCATCTGACTATCTCTGTCCCTGACAAAACTTTTTTTAAGTTTTACCTTATCATCTTATTTGATATTAATTTAGCTACCATAGCTGAGTGAGGGGGGGAAAACAGACACAAAGGCCACACATTCTATGATCCCATTTATATGAAACATCCAGAACAGGCAAATCCGTAGAGACAGAAAGTCAGTGGCTGCCGGGGGCCAGCAGGGGACAAGTGGGGAATGATGGACCACGGGCGCAGGGTCACCGTTCGGGTGATGACAGTGTCCCAGGGTTAGAGAGCGGTGATGGCTGCACAACTCTGTGAACACACTTTAAAAACCACTGCACTGTATACTTTAAGAGAGTGGATTTTACAGTATGTGAATTGTATATCAATAAAGTTGTCATATAATATTTATATAAATAATCACATAGCCACATTTTTTCATTGAGATCACTTAATGGGGATGATCAACATTTTTTTTATTGCTCTAAGAGAGAGAGAGAAACATCAATTTGTTGTTCCACTTATTGATGAATTCACCGGTGAAGTCTTGCATGTGCCCTGGCCAGGATTGAACACGCAACCTTGGCATCTTGGGACAATGCTCTGTAACCAAATAAACCACCTGACCAGGGCCTATATAGCCACTTTTAAATATCCATCCCTCTGCATTACCCATGATCTATTCTAGAGCTTGGGCTTGGAATTTGCGTTATTCTTAAAGCTACCAAAAGGAATACAAGAATGTCATTTCTGACCTAAGAACCAAAATACCCACACTTTCCTGGAAAAATGTGACATTAGAAGCAGAACATTGCATGTTCCCCATCCCACTGTCAAAAGGCTGTTTATCTGTTTTTCATGTTTTAGCTTTTCATTTCCTCTGGAAAGCCTTTCTCCCCAGTGTTAACAAGAGTAACCCCATGCTCAGCTCCAAGACCTGGGCCTTCCTACTGAGCTGCTGCTTATAAAACAAATTCAGAAGACACAGAAAGGAGGAAAATGCCACAGGCACAGACTCAAAAGGAGATGAACTCTACAACAAACCCATTGAGAAAGAACATTTTATATAATGTCAAAGGCCAAAAACATTCACAAAAATATTAATATAATATAACCACCCTTTCTTGTTTTCTGAAGTCATAGAAAAAAATTAGTCCCTATGGTGTATTCGTAACACAAGAGTTTTCGAGGCACTGAGATTTCAGAGACTATTGTTCTATCCTGTGAAATAAAACAATTAAGTCTGTAAAGATCTGACCTATGAAATAGGTGAGCTGATTACCCTGGAAATAATATTCCATTTAGCACCTCTGTTTTCTGAAAGTTTACATCGGTGTTTCTTTGTCAGGCAGCTGGAAGAACATTAGAATCTCCCTCTTATCCAGTCGCGTGTAGGTTAAGTTACTGGATGTATCTGCTAGGCCGCTCCCCTTAAAACAACGACTGTGCTGTCATATTGGAAATGAAATGGGAAACTGAACACCAATACTCCTGACGTCTGTACTGGTTTAACACCTTGACATTCCACTGCCCCTTGAGGGTTTGCAAAAGAGTCCTGTCTTTCTCTTATATGTGGAATACAAATAAATAAAACACAACAGAAACAGACTCGTAGGAACAGAGCCCAGAGGGGTGGCTGCCAGAAGTGAGCGGGGTGGTAGGGGGAAGATGAGTGACAAGGTGGAGGGGAACAGAGTCGATAATACTGGGAAGAGTTCGCATGCTGACGGACAACAACTAGGATTTGTAAGGCGGTCACACAGTGAGGTAGGAAGATGCTGAATCCCTGTAATGTGCACCTGAAACTGAAATAAGATCACATGCCCACTGTACTTAAATAAAATAGCACATTTTAAAGTTAAAGAAGAAAGAGTCCTGTCTGAGCCCACACTTCCCGCCTCAGACGTCTGCATTCCTACAAAACGAAAGGGAAGGAAAAGGGGAGAATGGGGCCAAGTGGGCACAGTGGGGGTGGCGAGGTGCCAGGATGTGTCCCCGCCACACTGGCCAACGTGGCTCTCTAATGTAGGGCGTGAGGATGGAAGTCAGAAGCTACACTGTCGATCAACTGAAGGGCTTACCTTTGGAGAATCAACTCTGCCTGCTGTTCAGAAATAGTTAGACCTAGTATCTGCAGAGACTCAACAATTTCGGAGGCCTCGATTTTTCCTGTAAAAAAAAAAATGCAAAGAGCATAAACTCAGACTCAGAACTGTCAGGACCTTAGAAACCATGAATTTCAAATCCCTCATTTTATCAGGGAAAGCCTTGAACTGGTTAAGGTAAAATCATCAATGCAGGGGAGTACTAGACTCACTTGAGTATATGCTGCAATGCCGACCCAAAATGTAACAAGCACATTCAACAACTGCACATACATTATCTCACCCGGAAACAGTAACAGCCTGGAAAGTAAATAATGACAGGCCATTAAAGAAGAAGAGACTGAGAGCTTTGGTGCCTTCCCAAGGAACAACATAAAGCAGCAGCAGAACTGGGATTCAAATCAAGATACTTGAACTTGGAGCCAGGTGGGTCCTGGAACTATCGGGGGGAACATTTTGTGAAGTGTGTGATGGTCTGACCATTCAGGTGCCGTACACTGGAAACTAATACAAAATACTATTGGGAGGAAAAGATGCCTGGGCTTTGAGGTAATTTCAAATAAGCTAGGATTTATTCATTTTAATAGTATGCATTTCTACATTTTAATAAATGACTGGGCATTTATTGTGCATAATGATTACTGCACCAGGTTAAAAGGAACTAGAAAATCACTAAATGAAGCCAAAGAGAAATGTGGCAATAGAAATTAAAGAAAGCAGGGGCAGTAGGATGATGAAAGCTGGAAAAATATTATTATTATAAGAGAAATTAGAGCATGCTTGCACACAGAAGAAAAATCAGAAGAGAAAATGTAAGCAATGGGAGTGATACTGCGTTTCCTTCGAGCCACTCACAGCCACATGGGGATCCTGAGATGAACAGGCAGGGGATAGGACAATACAAAACAGAGTAAGAAAGAGAGGATCTGATGCCGAACCCGTATTCATGGCAAAGTTCACCAAGGAAAGAAGAAGACAAAAATTACTGGTAGCAGTGAAAGGAACAACTTAATTTAAGGAAAGGACTTTGAAGCAATGGCAGGATTCGCAGTGAATGCTCTTGCGGAGAGCAGAGGGACAGCATGAGAGTCTGGACCATGTATGTTCCACGTCTTACCCGTGAAACTCCCTAAATAACAGTCTGAATATCGTACTCTCAAAGAGATATACTTGAGCCCCATCGTTCACAGCAGTTATGTTCTACAAGGTCGCTGCTAACCTGAATTAGCGGAAACTGATCCACTGTTCCTACAGGAAATAAGAAGGTAGGTTCCTATGAGCCTCTGGTCACATTTTTATCAACCAATCAACACACACCCTTGTTTCACGTGTGTTTCTGTCTAAGGTATGTTACCTTACGTAACATACGTTATGGATTCACTGACATGGAACTCAAGGTCAGCATCCTCTAACTGTTGCCTGAATGAAGCTTACCTAACACACGTGCTTATTTCCCAGGGCACGTCCTGGCCTTCTTGCATTTGGCAAAGCTAGACAGCACTAGGCTTGGGAGCCATTTAAATGGCAAAACCACCAACCAAAAGCATGAAAGTGCACAAAGCATGGCACCAAGTAGACTGAAGAAGGACACCGAGAAGTAGTCTACTTAAAGCGTGAAAGCCAGAACAAGAAAGCAGAGCATCGCCCTGTTCTATCTTGGCCACAAATGAGCATGTCAAGCATCTAAAATGTCTCCCTGCTCTGCGCTCGTCTACGAATGACGGCGAAAGTGCTACAAGCGCTGATTCGGGGGTTACTCCGGGGGATAAATTCCAGCAAGCAGGCCACTTCTCAAACACCAAACCCATGAATAATGGGGACAGAGTGTCTATGCTTGGCTTTAAGGAAGTCTGATAAACAAAATGATACACCCATCATGAGAAATTGTTGTAAAATATACAAACAAGATAAATTAAGGAGAAGTGGCATCTGCTGCAAATGTATCATAAAATCGCATCTTTATGTATTTGCTCTGAAATGGACAACTAGTCAGCGCAGGTCGGAACGCTGGAGTGGCTGACCTCCACTTATCGGACCAAAGTACCGTCTCCATCCACAGCCTGCGCCAGCACTACCCAGACAGTCCGGCCTCCGCCACAAAACTGGAGAGGGTCCGCAGTAGGACGGAAGTGTGCTGGGCAGGAGTGAAGCTGGCTGCAAGCACTGAATTTTGCTGGAAGAGTAAAAATTCAGCAAATTTTTACTGAAAAAAATAGTATGACTTGCCCCACAAATACAGCTCTTCCAGGCGGAGTCACAGACTTGAGTGCTCTTCAAAACCACCCCAAGTTTCCTTGTTTGTTTGTTTGTTTGTTTGTTTGCAGGAACCGGCCTTGAATCAAATTGAATATAATGTTTAGTGTATACTCCAGAGGCCAGTAAACTATAACCCTCTGGCCAGATAAACCTGCTGCTCGCATTTGTAAAGAAAGTCTTATTGGGAGGCAGCCGGGCACACTCACTCACGCTCACTATCTTCAGCTGTGTCCACGCTACGATGGGAGGCGGAGTAGTTACAGCAGGGACCACATGGCCCACAAAGCTGAAGCATTTACTCGCTGGCCTTTTACAGAAAACGTTGGCTGACACTGCCATGAACCACAGTTCCTCTCAAAATCTATTTGTTTAATTTTTAAAATACTGAGTTTGTGAATGACATGGCCCTGGCTGCTTGTATTTAGGGAGGGGTTGGAGGCTGCATTCTAATTTTTTAAAAAATAAATCCTCTCTTCCTATCGGGTAGCCTCTGGTGAGAAGGGTTTCATGACCCTTCCCTTTCTCCTACTGTGCTTTTTTTTTAATTTTTATGTATTGATTTTAGAGAGAGGTAAAGGGAGAGAGAGAAAGAGAAACAAGGAATTGTTTTCCCATTTATTTATGCATTCACTGGCTGATCCTTGTATGTGCCCTGACCGGCGATCAAACCCACAATCTCCGTATATCAGCATGATGCTCTAACCAACTGAGCTACCGCCAGGGCCTAGGGTGGCTCTTCCTTTTTGTTCCACACAAATAAGACTCTTAACTCCAAGCTATTAATCTAAATTGAGAAACCATAATTCCAATCAGAAGATACATATTTAAATGTCTATCTGCTATTTTCTTCTAATTTTCAGGATCAAAGGATATCTGCTCTAAAGTAAGTCTTTCAAAAAGACTACCAAATGTAAGATAATCTATAAGCTTTTTAAATTTAGATTATGTGCTATTTATGCCTAAATATAAAAGAAAACTAAATCTCTTTTGTCCAGAGAACAAAGAAACATAATTCTTTCCAACTCATAGCTTTAAGTCAAATCAGCCTATTGTTCCATAGTTAACATTTTACAAACAGTCCAAACTCACAGTTTTTTAATTAATTGGACAAAAAATAAGTTTTCTTTACTAAAAACATAAGTTCTATATAAAAATCACATTACTAAGAAAAACAAGTATTAACACTGGTGACAACTGTTATCTAAAAAAAGAAAGACTAAATATACATTGCTATAGACTCTTGGAAATAGAAGTGCTTTCTCACCATCTTTATTTTTGTCCAAACTATTAAATGCCAATTTCATTTTTTTCTCATGGTCTTTAAGGTACCTCAAAAATTCTTCAAAATCCAGCTTTCCATCTCTGTTGATATCACCAGTAGTAAAAATTTTCTACAAAAAAAAAAGAAAAAAAAACAGAAATATTTTAATATGGGTTAAAACACTAAGTTATTTGTTCATGCACTTCGAGTAGATCGGCTGTTTTCCGAAAAGACACGTATCCCTCAAATCCCAAGACAGAAGATAAACACTTGGGATTTAAATACCTAAAATAGTATTTTTCCCTTGGAATTCCAAAATTAAATAATCTCTTCCTAAAGATGATGCTTATAAAAAGCTGTCCTATCAAACGATCTCTATCAGCAGAAATCATGGTTTCTGTGAAAGATATAAAAATTATGGTGTTTGATATTACATATAAGCCCTCTTCCACTGTCCCCCAAAACACACACCTTCTGCCTCCAGTCACCCCCGCAGAGCTCACAGATTCTGCTGGTTTCGTGTCACACTCTTCTGAGAACACAAACCCTCAGTGTGGCCAGGTGGTATAATGGTCAGACCTCCAAGCTCTGGGCTCAGAGCGAAAAAGGTCTGAAACTCATGAGACGCAACCAAAGCTTAGAGGGAAATTTCTGGAAATGAAGAATTAAGATAAAGAGTAAAAAAGTAATCGTAAAGAAAACAAATATACCATGGAGAGGATCGCCAATTCCAAAAGGTGGCTCTTTGAGGAAAAAAAACAACAATAAAACACCCTGAACACTGGTGGGCAGCCAGTGTCAGAATGCAACAGTGAAAATCACGAGGTAGACGTTAAAAATGCTATGAACAACTTCATGTCATAAAGCATGAAAATCGAGCTGAAGTAGACAAATTCCCACAGAGAATTTACCAAAAATCACTGGAAAATCTAAGTAGTCCTGTAAGTATTAAAGGAATTTAATCCGTAATTTTAAAACATTCCCACAAATTTTAAGCAAGGTAATTAGAAAGATGCAAAAAATCCTACAAAGGTTAGGAAATCAAAGTCTAACAATATATAAAATGGAATATATATGTGATATAAACATTATATGTAAAATATAAAATACCACATATAATAATATGTGATATAACAACATATAAAATGGAAGATATATGTGATGAATGTATTCCATTAATGCCAGGTTAGGTTATGAGTAACATTTAAAAAAGAAAAAAACTTGTAATTTACACATTAACAAAATAAAAATGTCATATGATCATCTTAATAAATGCAGAGACACATTTGATGGATTCCACATCATTCATAACTAAAAACTCCCAGCAGTCTAGGAGCAGAGCGGTGCCTCGGTATCGGACAAAGGGTATCGACAAAGATTTCTAGCCTTTTTGTCAAGTGGCCGTGAGCAGGAATCTCTTACCCTGCAACCACAATAGCCCTGACTCAATACCATCAACTATGATTTACAGTTTTGAAAGCAAATACATTTTTACTGTCACTGAAAAATAATTATTGCTGAAGTTAATTCTTCCAAATTAGATGGAGGGTGGTTTTCATCTGGGAATTATTTCCTGATTACTCAACACATACAGCATATTTCACAGTCCAAGAAAAAATACCATAGTATTCTGGGGCATGCCAGTTACATACTGTAGTTTCATCTAAGAAATTTACATTTTGATCAACATAAATATTAGCAAACAACAATGATTTTGGAAATTACAAGTTGAAGGACATCCCCAAAGTGGGGCCGAAGCACTTTCGGCCTAGGTGCCCACCTAGGCTACTAACAACAGGTGGAGACATTGAACAAGGTGACCCCAAAACAAGGCAGCAACCAACACATTGAGAGCAATTTGAATTTGGAAGGTTTTGGGTTTTTTTCATCGAAAAGAAAACTGAAAAAAAAATGTTTGAGTAAAGTGTTATCTGTGTTGAATTAGTCTTAATACAGTACCATTGATCATGGGTCGGAAGTCTACAGGCGGGCCCAGGTGAAGCTGGGAAGGTGTGAATGAGGCTGCACCCCTCTCCGCCCAAGGCCTCTCCAGGGCTCCTGGCCCCAACGTCTCTCCGACTGCAGCCCCACCGAGGCCCACCTTCCCTTGGTCCTGGGCGGAGATGACGCCTATATCCTCCAGGCCTTCCTCAAGCTCAGTGATGTCCAGGGTCCCGTCGTCATCACGGTCCAGGAGCCAGAAGAGTTCTTCGTAGAGGGCGTCCATCAGGGACGTCTGGCAGCTCCGGAGGTCCGCGCTGCGGGCCCGAGCCTCCCGCAGGTGGAAGTGACAGGAAAGAGGAACGCCTGGGCCCCCCACACCCCCCACGCGTCCCGCCAGCAGAGACCTAACTAAGATGGCAGCATCCTCGGAGGCACCGAAGACAAAGTGTGTCCACGAGGTAACGCGCAGGAAGGGGAGGGCGTGTCGCAACGGCTGCGGGCCGAGGCACGTGGTGCTCCAGGCCCGGGGCGGGGCGCCTGGCGGTGTTACAGCTGCGCTCCCAGGGGAGCAGGTCAGCCTGGCTTGCACCCACTGCAGGGGAGGCCTCACAGGGGCCACTCGTGTCCTTTCCCCCAAGACTTCCAGCACGACCTTTGCACGGGGCTGTCTCTACAGACGGGGCTCCTTTTTAGAGAAAGGTGGGGAGAGATGTGCTGGGACCCGGACTGTGGGCACCTCAGCTAGTGGCGAGGTCCCGGAGTTTTTTCAAAATGGTTAGTCTCACCTTCCTGAGAAGTCTCTTTGGAGGTGGAGGCCCTTGAAAACGGTGCTAATGAAGACTGGGAATTGGGGACCTAATGAAAGTGCAACCACTTGGGCCTTTCCTTCTGTGATGTTCCCCACCCCCTCACCTCCCCCCACCCACCTACAACCCCAGGTCCTCACGGTCACCCCCCTCTATCCACAGCCGGCGACATCACAGCAGGGACCAGGCAAGGCCACTCTGATCACCCAGTCCCAGCTCCAGCCTCCCAGGTGCACGCCTGTGAAGAACACCTCCAAGTAGGCAGAAGTCAAGTCAGCGGGACCCAGAGAGAAGTCAGGAGATCCTCGCAAACAATGCCTGCCACTCTTCCTAAACCCCACTCTCGGGACCCACGGAGGGCCTGGCTTCCCTAAGCATCTACCTGTGGCCCTCCTCTGCTCCACGGCAGATGTAGAAGAATCCACATATGAGGGTTTCACAACAAAAACCCCACTTTTGTGTAATTTACTTTCCTAAATATGGAGTATTCTTTTTAAAAAGTTGAATATTAAAATTCATGTAAAGCAACAAGAACATGAAACCACTGCCTGTGGGAATGCAAAATGGTGCAGCGGGTCTGGAAGACACTTTGGTGTGTGTGGGGGGGGGGAGAAAAAGGAAGACATTTGGGGTGGGGGGAGGGAAGAAAAAGAAAAAAAAGGAAGACCTTTTGGCCATTTCTTGTAAAACTAAACACACACAATACAATCCAGCAGTCACAGTCCTCGGCATCTACTTGCAGGAGTTGAAACTTCTGCAACTTACATCTACACAAAACGTGTGCACAAATGTCCATAGCATCCATGCTCAGCATTGCCAAAGCTTGGAAGCAACCAAGATGCCCTTCGGTAAGTGATGGGTATGCAAACTGTGGCCCATGAGGATAATGGAATATTAGTCAGTGCTAAAAAAAAAAGGAGCTATCAAATCATTAATTTAAAAAACATGGAAGAAACTTAAATGCCTTTTGCTAAGTGAAAGAAGGCAATCTGAAAGG
>PVIA01007366.1:0-84298 GCA_004024845.1 Tonatia bakeri | reverse complement strand
TTTTCTCCCCTTTACTCCCAATCAAGCCCACCCACACCCCTCCCATCTTCCCTCCCATTACCACCCTCCCCCTAGTTTTATCCATGTGTCTTTTAACTTTGTTCCTGCAAACCCTTCCCCTTTTCCCCTGAAATTCCCTCTTCTCTCTCCTCTAGTCACTTTCTGCCTGTCCTCTAATGCAGTGTCTTTGACTATACTTTGCTTGTTTCTTTGTTTTGTTGTTTAGGTTCCTGTTAAAGGTGAAATCATATGGTATTTATCTTTCACTGCCTGGCTTATTTCGCTTAACATAATGCTTTCCAATTGCATCCATGATGTTGCAAAGAGTAGGAGCTCTTTTTTTCTTTTTGCTGTGTAGTATTCCATTGTGTAAATATACCATAGTTTTTTGATCCATTCATTTACTGATGGGCATCTAGGTTGCTTCCAGCATCAAGTTTTTTTCTTAATATAAAATGTAATATGTAAATTTGTGGATAAACTTGGTAGATTAAATATAATTTTGATATTCCATTGATACCTCTTGCAATCCCACTAACACGACAGAAAGGAAACTTAAAACTATAAATCCACAAGAAAATAAAAACCCAAGGAACTAATTACAACATAAGAGAGATGTCAACAAAATCTGGAAACTGGAAAGCAATAAGTGAGAAGTAGCTTAATAGATCAGAGGAAGATGAAGCCTGAATCTGTGATGGGAAATCCAAAGAGAAGAAGGCTAACTATGTGTCAAAAACTTGGTAAGTTACAAAACCTTGGGAATTCTCAAGAGCTGAATAAACCAGGTATCACTAAGTCAAACAGTTTAGTTTGGGCTGAAAGCAAGAAGACTGTCTGAAAGTCTTTAAATACCCAAAGCACTCCCCCAGCCCATTCACATGAAGAAGAGCAGAAGACCAGAGATAGTAAATTTAGAAAATTGATTGAGAGACTCTGACCTGGGTAAGACAAGTCACAAATGAGTGAAAGGATGAGATAGCTTATTTAAAAAATAATTTTGCTAAAATATCAATACTATCCAAAGCAATCTACAGATTTAATGTAACCCTAATAATGTTTTTTGCAGAAATAAAAAAAAAATTGTCCTAAAATTCATATGGAATATCAAGGGTCCTGAATAGCCAAAATAATCTCGAAAAACAACAGTAAAGTTGAAAGTTTCACACTTCCTGAAAACTTGTACAAAGCCACATTAATCAAAACAGGTAATACTGGCATAAAGACAGACATATAGATCAATGTAACAGAATAAAAGACCCCAAAATAAACTCTCACATATATGGGCAAATGACTTTTGAGATAGGTACTAAGACCACTCAGTGGGGAAAAGACAATCTTTTCAGTGACTGATGTTGGGAAGATGATATCCACATGGAAAAGAAAAAATGTGACATTCCCTGTCACACCTTTACACCACATTTTTTAAAAATTAACTCAAAATAGATCAAGGATCTAAATGTAAGACTTAAAACTAGAAACTCTTAGAAGAAAATACAGAGTGAAGTTTCATGACCTTGGACTTGGCAAGGATTTTTTGGATGTGATAGCAACAACAAACAGACAGATAGCTGTAGGACAGGAGGGAAGAGGAAGAAGGTGAGGGATTAGACAAAGAAAATACAAGGTCTGTTCAGAAAATGTCCAGCCATTATTAATATGAGGACAGTTTGTGTGACATTGATGTAACCTGGCAGCCAAGGAGAGTGGAATGTGCATGTGTGAACAATGATAAGTTCACTGTACTAGTCAGTGGGGGCGGTAGACATGGATGAGTGAGCTTGTGTACTGTGTGGCCGTTGCAATAAAAATGACTGAGCAAGCAGAGCAATAAATCTACATAAAATATTCTGTTAAGCTTAAACATTCCTCCATAGCAACTATTTGGATGATTGAGAAGGCCACAGCTATGGTGACTAACAGCTTCATCATGACAATGTGCTCTGTCATCACATCTTGTGCAGAGTTTTTTTGAGAAACATCAAATCACTCAGGTGACTCAGTCCCCCTACAGCCCAGATT
Source organism: Tonatia bakeri (assembly GCA_004024845.1). NCBI lineage: Eukaryota > Metazoa > Chordata > Mammalia > Chiroptera > Phyllostomidae > Tonatia > Tonatia bakeri. Next base: position 82,276 of record PVIA01007366.1, on the reverse strand, counting down.
TGGTGCCCTGTGACTTCTGGCTTTTCCCAAAACTAAAATCATCTTAGAAAGGGAAGAGATTTCAGACCATAATGAGATTTAGGAAAATATGATGGGGCAGCTGATGGCAATTTGGAAAATTATGTGAGGTCCCAAGATGCCTACTTTGAAAGGGATTGAGGCACCATTGTCCTATGTACAATGTTTCTTGTAACTTGTATCTTCTTCAATAAATGTCTCTATTTTTCATATTACATGGTTGGATACCTTCTGGGGGGACTTGGTATATGCATGACCCATGGACATAAACAATGGTGTGGGGATTAACTATCAGAATGGGGAGCTGGGTTAAGGGGAGGTAGACAAAGGGGAAGAAATTGGGACAACTGTAATAGCATAAACAATAAAAAAATATTTAACTTTCCAAAAAAGGCAGCTCTTGTGGCAGAGATTACTACATAAGTTATTTGATTCTTGGTTTTAATTTATTAAAAAATGCATGTTTTATGTCAATAAACAAACCTTCAGGTTTCTTTTTTAAATGTAAAAAAAAGCATAAGTAATAAAGCAAAACAGTTAATTATATTACATCAAAATGAAAAATTTCACATCAAAGGACACGATTGACAAAGTGAAAATGAAACCTGCAGAATGGGAAAAGAACATTTGCAAGCCATAAAGAATTAACATCCACTCTTATAACTCAACATCAAAAAACAAATATCCTGATTAAAAATCAGCAAAGGACTTAGATAGACATTTCTCCAAAGAAAATATACAAAAAACTAACAAGCGCACAAAAAGATGCTCAACATGACTAATAATTAGGGAAATGCTAATCAAAACCACAATAAGAATAAGGGGAGTAAATGGTAATGGAGATTATTTAGATTGAGATCCAAGATGTCAGAGAAGTAAGTGGAAGCTATACTAACCTCCTTCTAGGGGCCAGATGGGAATTACAACTAAACTGCAGAGAAGGCATCCTGAACAACCAACTGAACACTAGCTAGGGAGAAACCTTATAACCAAGGATAGAGAGAAGAAACCATATCACCACAATGAGACTGGTAGGGAGTGTGAAGGAGGTGCAAGAGGGCTGGCTGGGTTCCCACGGGTGGCAACTAAAGTGACAAAGGGTTCTTTCAGTGGCCAGGGGTTTTCCTCTGAGAAGTCTAAACCCCAAGCTGGGCTCCCCAGCCTACAGTACCAGAGCTGGAAAGAGGCCCAGATAACATCTAGCTATGAAAAGCAGCAAGGTTTCTGTCTGCCAGGGAGAGATGGCTAGAGACACAGAGAGACTCTTAAAGGGCCAACACGAAAAATTTCGTTTGCAGCCACATACCCTGGACTCCAGCAGAGGGAGGGCAGAGTGAACTAGACAAGCTTGAGGAGAGTCTGGGGTTGGTGGCTCTGGGGAGAGAACTGAAGGAACAGCTACCAGGATCCCTGTGCTAATTCATTCCCCATACTACAGGAGCCGTCTTTCTTAGGCACAGCAATCCTCTCCAAGTGGCATCCCCTCAGGGGAGGCAAAAGCCCCACCCACAGGAATTACTCTGCCCAACCCTGTGGTGCTTAAGCCAGGCTGATGATTACAACCTCAGGCTATATCACAAAGTAGTTTAACAGCTAAGGCAGAAAATACAAAGAAGTAGCCAAAATGGGAAGAAAAAACATAGACACCAAATGAAAGAACAAGAGAATTCTCCAAAAGAAGAATGACATGAAATGGAGGTAAGCAATTTATCAGAGAGTGAGTTTAGAGTAATGATTATAAGGATATACAATATCATAAATAAAGATATAGGAACCATAAAAAAGTATCATTCAAAAATAAACAATGCAATGTCTTAAATTTAAAAAATACACCAGAAGAAATAAACAGGAGGTTAGGTGAAGCAGAGTATCGAACCCGTGATTTAGAAGACAAGGTAGAAAAAAACACCCAGGCAAAGCAGCAAAAAGAAAAAAATTATTTCAGAACTTCTAGTCAAGATGGAAGCATAGGTAGACACTCTTTGCCTTCTCGGGCAACCACAGAGAGAATTACAACTAAACCTCAAAACAAATAACACCCAGAATTTTAAAGAATTTATAAAACTCAGTACCAAAATAACAAACCCAATTAAAAATGGGCAAAGGACCTGAATAAACATTTCTCCAAAGATGACACACAGGTGGTCAATCGACACATGGAAGATGCTCAACGTCATCAGAGAATCATCAGAGAAATGCAACTCAAAACCACAATGAGGCATCATCTCACACCTGTCAGAATGGCTATCATTAATAATTCAACAAACAACAAGCTCTAGCAAGGGTGTGGAGAAAGGGGAACACTTTTGCATGGTTGGTGGGAATACAGATTGGTAGAGCCACTGTGGAAAGCAGTATGGAGATAGCTTGAAAAATTAAAATTGGATCTGCCTTTTGACCCAGTGATCCCACTTCTGGGAGTATATCTGAAGGAACCCAAAACACTAATTCGAAAGAACATAAGCTCCCCTACATTCATTGCAGTGTTATTTACAATCACCAAGATATGGAAGCAGTCCAAGTATCTATCAGTAGATAAGTGGATAAAACAAATACAGAACATTTACACAATGGACTACTACTCAGCCATAAAAAAGAAGAAAATTTTACCCTTTGTAACAGTATAGATGGACCTAGAGAACATTATGCTAGGTGAAATAAGCCAGTCAGAGAAAGAGAAATACCAAATGAGTTCATTCATACGTGGAATCTAATGAAAAAACTGAAGTAACAAGGACAATGGGGACAGACTCCATCCAAATAGGTGGAGAGCAGGATGACAGTTAAGGAGGGAGGAGGTTAGGGGATGGAGGGACTGACTGAAAAAAAAAAAAAGGAAAAAGGACTCATGGACATGGACAACAGTGTGGTGATTGGTGGGAAGAGGAAGGTATAAGGGGACTAAATGGTGATGGAAAAAATACAATAAAGACTAAATTTTAAAAGATAATGGAAAAAAATACAATAAAAATTATTTTTAGAAAAAGAAAGAAACTGCTGATAAGGACGGACTACTGTACTTCAAATGAGTTTTGTGTGGTGAAGGCCAGTTTTGCATCCTAATTGATCTGAAGTGACATCTCATTGTGGTTTATTTTTTAAGCAATCAAAAATGTTGAAATGAATTTACTAGTAGAGATGCAAAACTGGCCTTTATTAGTAAATTCATTTCAACATTCTTGATTGCTTAAAAAATAAATCACAATAAGATGCCACTTCAGATCAATTAGGATGGCTGCTATAAAAAACACACACACAACAGAAAGTACCAAATGTTGGCTGGGGTGTGAAGAAATTAAAACTCTTGTACATTGTTGGTGAGAATAAAGAAGAGTATAGCCACTATGAAAAGTGGTATGATGGTTCCTCAAAAAACTAAAAATAGAAATACCATATAAGCAAACAATTCCACTTCTGGATATGTATCCAAAAGAATTAAAAGCAGGGTCTCAAAGAGACATTTATACACCCATGTTTGTAATGGCATTATTCACAATAACCAAAAGATAGAAGCAACCCAAATAAACATTGATGGATGAATGAACAAAATGTAGCATGTACATGCAATGGAATATAATTCAGTCTTTAAAAGGAAGAAAATTCTGACATGCTGTAACGTGGATGAACCTTGAGGACCCTCTGCTGAAACAAATGTTGTATATGCAATTGCACTTACATGACAGCAGTCAAACTCATAGAAACAAAAAGTAGGTTGGTGGTTGTCAGGGGCTGGGGGAGAAGAAAACGGGGAATGCAGAGGTATGAAAACGCTCTAGAGATTGGATGTACAACACTGTGAATATACTTAGCACTACTGAACTTATACACTTAAAAGTACTTAAGATGAAAAATTTTATGTTCTGTGTATTTAACCAGAATTTTTAAAATGATTAATGGAAATGTAATCATAATGCATTTCATAGCTCAGCTGTGAACAGCATTTGCATACATATTCATAATAATACAGCACTCATTATTTAGACAAAACTGTGATAGCACACTATTTGCAAAATAAAGGAAGCTTAGCTTGGGGGAGGATGGAAACCCGTTCAAGGGAATCAAATTTTCAATGATAAGATGTCAATAGATAAATTCTAAATTTGAAAAAATAACATAAACATGCTTTTCAGAAACACAGGATAAACGCCTGTGCTGGTATTAGGTGTCCACTCTCAGCTGTATATTTCATCCCCCACCTGTTCTCTTCTCCCTAATAAGGGAGGTACCAGATCTCTGCAGGCATTATTCTTCAGGCTGCCTGTCAATTGGAAACAGATGGCTTGGCCAATGGGTGGCACTGTCAGGAAGCTAAATAGCAAGGGGAGGAGAAAAGACAGTATTTTCCTCCTCCTCCTATGTGTCAGGTCTCATCTCAAGCACTGTTTCCTCCATGACATCAGTTCCCCCCACATGAGTCCCCCATGGTTCTAGGTTCTGCTTGGTTACTCTGGTTACTGAGCTGAACAGCACCTCCTCCCATGTCTCTCCGTCCTGGGCTTCCTGATGTTACAAATCTTTGAGTTGCTCACCAAGCCCTATTTGGCCTCTCAGCTTTTCCATTACTAATTCCTGCATGAAGGTTCCTCTATTGTGAGAGCTTTGTTTTTGCTTGGCATGTGGCTGAAAAGATGTCATTCCAAGTACAAGAAAAATATGGTAAACTACAAATTCATTACTTTCTTTAACCCATCAGAGAACTGAGATCAAAAAGAACCAAGTGGACCAAAAGCCAAGGAAAGACAGGAGCCTCCAAGGAAATGGGAGCACTTGCTTATTTATGGCAGAGTATGAGAGGAGGAGAAACTGGGCACCAACAAGTGGGCAAGAAGAATTCAGCTAAAATTCTTAACAAGTTGCTAAAGGCTCTGTGTAGAATACTGTGATATTATAGAATCACGGAGTTTCAGACACAAGGAGAGTTCATGCTTATTTGCAGTTCTCCACAGACCTCCACATAAGAAAACTTTGGGCAGGGTGGGAGACAGGAGACACAAGGTCCCCTGAAACCTTTCTCTTCTGTGGAACTGGGGGAAGGGCAGCAAACCCTTCACCCCAGTAGAATGTGATAAGCAAAGGATGTACATCTAAACTCAAAACAACCTCTAACAACAACAATAACAAAAAAACAACCTCTAAACATAGCTAAGAAGTCAATAGTGGAGATAAATGAAATATTATAAAATAATCAACTGACCTCCTCAAAAGAGGGAAAAAGGAACAAAGAACATATGGGAGAAATAAAAACAGGGATAAAATAGTAGCTTTAAATCTGACCATATCAATAATCACACTAAATGTAAATAACCAGAACATTTTAACTAAAAGGCAGAGATTATCAGAGTGGTTTAAAAGAAATCCACAGATATGTTAAAAGTTAAAGGGTGGAATAAGATATAATAACATCAGTCCCCCTAGTCTCGGGTTCTCAAGTTTGGATTTACACTACCAGCTTTCCTGGTTCTCCAGCTTGCAGACAGCAGGTCCTGGGACTTCTCCACCTCCATAATCATGTAAGCCATTTCTATAATAAATCTCCTTTTACAGATATCCTAATGGTTCTGTTTTTTTTTCTGGAGAACCCTAAGACAATATACACCTGACAAAGCATTTGTATACAAGATACTATATAAGATCTCTTAAACTTAGATACAAGAAAAACAACTCAAGAAAAAAATTGACAAATGTACAATAAGCACACAAAAAAATATGCTCAGCATTATTTGCCATAAGGGAAATGCAAACTAAAACTACACTGAAGATTCACTGTACTCCCACTAGAATAGTTAAAATTTCAAATATTACAATACCAAATGTTGGAGAGAATGTGGAGCAACTAAAAGTCTATCCATTGCTGGTGGAAATGCAAAATTAAACCATCACTTTGGAAAAGAGTATAACAAGCTCTTATAAAGTTAAATCTACTCTTGCCATAAGATTTAGCAATTCTACTTCTAAGCATTTACAAGAATGTAAATACTTGTATAAGAATGTCCACAGAAGTTCCATTCATAATAGATGAGAACTTAAAACAATACAAATATCTATCAATACATGAACAGATAAAGAAGTTGGTGTGTTCCTACCCCAGTGCCACAGCATGCATGGACCTTGAGAACATTATGCTAAGTGCAATAAGCCAGTCAGAGAAAGACAATTACCATATGATCTCACTCATCTGTGGAATCTACTGAGCTAAACTAACATGCAAAGTAGAGACAGACTTATAGAGAACAGGCTGACGGCTCAGTGGGGAGTCGTTTGGGGTGGTGGAGGAATTGAGCAAAAAGGGGAAAAAGAGAAAGAACTCATGGACATGGACAACAGTGTGGTGATTATGGGGGAGAGGGATGGGTAGGGTTGGAAGAGAATACAGAAGGGATAAACACAATTAAAAATAATGTAAAAAGTAAGTGAAGTAAAAATAACTAGTTAGTGATACGTTTTAATACTTTGTCTGGCATATTTTGAGAAATTTTGCAAATTTTACTTCCAAATTAACTTCTGAATATTCTTTTCAATCTGCCCCCAACCCAAAACTCTGATAAATCCTCATTCAAGGAGGGAAATTGCATAAGATTAAATCTACTACCCAAGGATAAGGCATCATCGTCACTTCCTCAGGACCTCCTCAGGAAATGGAATTGCTCTTGCTAGATATCTGCTAATCTACACCACAACTGACTACTGATATCCCACCAGGACACTTTGATTTGTCTATTAACAGTGTTGTGTTCCTGAGTTTGGGGCTATGGAGATCAAGAGATTTGCTGTAATCAGTAGAGTTCATCATGTGTTCAGGGTCAGTTCTTCACAGACATGATCAGAATCAGAAAGCAAGATATTCCTTACCTTAACTGAATTCAGTTTAGCTTCATTCAATAATCATATATTGTGTTAGACAAGGTGTTAATTTCTGTAAGGACTCAAAGATGAAAACGTCATGGGCCCTGTTGTCAAGGATCTTTCACTTTGTGATGGTGGCAATCATATAAACCAAAAAGCTTTGGGCAGGCAAACTGTCCTAAGGATGCAGAGAGGCTGTGTTGGCAGAGAAGAGAGACTGCCTATTTAGCTAAGAAAAAAAAAGCAACACGACAAAACCAAAACTTTACCCTGGCCAGTGTTGCTCATTTAGTTGGAATTTCATCCAGTAACTGAAAGGTTGTAGGTGTGATTCCTGGCCAGGGCACATACCTACGTTGCAGGTTTGATTCCCAGTCCAGGTGCTTACAGGAGGCAACCAATCAATGCTTCTCTCTCATCAATGTTTCTTTCTCTCCCTTTTCTCTCTCTAAAAGCAATGAAGAAAAAAAAAAAGTCCTTGGGTGAATGAAAAAAGAAAAGCAACATGACAAAATCAAAAGTTTAATATTCTGCATAAAAATATTGATTCACTTTCTTCTCTTTTTTTCTAGCAAACCCTGAGGGCTAGAAACTTGCTGAACTTGGTGCTTTGGTGACTAAGTCCAATTTGCTTCACTGCTCTTCCAACTGCAAGGTTTAGAACATCCTGAGCTTATATTTTGTTTTGCAATCATATTTCTCACATTCCCTGCTTAGGCAGTCATTCTCTTTTAGCTAAAAATAGAATTTTCCTAAGAAATTTAACAGAAAAGTTAATGCAGGAATGAATAGTGGGGCAACTCTCCATTTAATATTTTATTGTTAATTATAAATTTACTGCATAATTTCATTTCCTAAGGAAGCTTACATTTAGTTCTAATTGTAAGAGACAAGTGGTGTGTATCAGAAGCAGCTGCTCCAGAAAGAATTTCAGCTAGTAGTCATTTCCAAATTACACACACATGAATGCATTCAGCTTGTATCTTTCCTTTTCAACCTTGATATGTGTGGGTTTATAATTTTTTCACATGCAGTATAAAGAAAAATCAGGTAATATCTCAAGATTTTATTAGACCTATTTACTTCATTTTTTTCAATTCTATGCATAGCTGTGCAGGATAGCCCAGCTAAAATCACTTTTTAAAATGTGGGGATGAAAGAAAGGAAGGACAAAGGGAGAGAGTGATTGAAGAAGAAAGAAGAGAGGGAAGGAAAATGATGAGAGAAAAAAACATGAAAAGAATAAAAAAGGTAAATAGGAAAAATTTCAGATAGTGAGCACACTACTGGAAGAGCACAGAGAAAAGAGAAAAATATGACTCCCCTTGCTGTTTCCACATCATAACAACAATCCTGGCTTAACAGTGGAGTGTCAGCTAGAACGCTGAAGCTCGAGAGTTAGACACTCCATGATCCTTCCTCACTTCTTATCCCCCACAATGTGAAGCTATGGACAAGTTATTTTCTAAGACTTTGATTCCCCAACTATAAAACAATATTTATTAACAATAACACCTGCTACCAAAGGTTGACATCAGAGAGGAAAATAAGAACTATAATGTAATATTCACATCATACCCATCAGATAAGCAAAAATACTCATATCTGGTAATAACAAGTATTGTAGAGGATGTCAAGAAATAAGGTTCTAATGCACATTTTACAGGAATGTAAAGTGGTAAGTAATTTTACAGCAGAAAAAGTTAGACATGCACATACCCTTTATCCCAGCTCTGCATTCAAAATCTGCCTTTGCTATGTATTAACTGTGTGCTACTAAGCATGTTTCTTAATCTCAGTAGGCCCTGATTTCCCAACTATAAAATGAGAGTAACAATAATACTCTTCTCATAGTGTACTGTGATTCAACCAGTACATAATGGCTGTCAATGCCCAGCCCCCTTGCCTCACTTAACTCAGTAGAGCTCTGAAGGGTCATCCCATTCCTGAGCTTGAGGTAGAATTGGCAGAACCTTATGTTGCAGTTCCATCTTATTTCAACTTCTTCCTCTGCCCAATCCTGGCTCCTTTATTTTCTTTTAAGTGTTATTCCTGAGAGCTCTTCCTAATAAACTTCCTGCACACAAATCTCCACCTACGACAAGTAGCATCACCATCACTATTGACGACTGCTGTTCATTCCCAGGCCCCAGGTCCACGGCTTTATGTGCACTGCAGTAACACATCCCTCAGTCCTTCACATGAAGGACCACTTCTTCCCTGTGGACAGAGTGGTCCTCACACTCTCCAAAGTGATGACCCACCTGAATGGTTAAACTTTAACATCTCCTTTGCATTGATAGTAATGGTGGCAGATGATGAGCTAGGATGAGTGGAAAGAGCAGAAAAGAGATTTCCAGCTGATGAAAGTTCCCCAGTGCAGCCTAGACTGCATCAATAGAATAGAATCAAAGTGAGATTTGAAAGAAGTTTAATGGCAGAAGTCAATTATTGAAATAAGTCACTATTAGGAAAGCAGAGATGACTGGTAGTTATTGAAATAGAGATTTAATAATTAGCTCCAGAAAGGTGAGGTTTTCAGAGCTGTGTTGATTTTCCCGCAGACAAAAGACCACAAAAAAAATAAAGGATCCATGCCATGGAATGACAGCAACCTGGAACAAGAAACAAAATGATACCTAATGGCACTGGGGCCCAACCAAATCCTACAGAGAGGAAATTATGTTATTAAATGTCAAAATTCAGTGATTCCCTTTCCTTGCTAAGAAAAGCCACCTGCTTCTGTCCAGCAATTTATAGAATATACAGATATTTTGTATATATGAATACACTGGTCACATTTCTTTTAAAACATTCAGAGATATTTCTAGTAAACTTACCTATGGTCATCCTCTTTTATATGTTTCCCCCAAATTAAGGGTGTTGACTCTTCCTGTCAACTTTAACATGAATCTTTAAGAACAATAATATAACAGGGGCCTCAACGTGAGCAGTCAACCTGTCAAGAGATTTTTCTTTTTAAAATTGGAATGTCAGTTCTCCTTTCTGCAGAGAGCTTTAATTATCTGATGACTACAGTTTTCAAAACTACCCTAAATAGCTTTCTGGAACAGTGGCTGTGAAGGTGCAAGTGGTGGGCACTAGGAAAAGTTACCCAACAAAATGAGCACAATTTGTGACTTCTAGGCATATACCACTTGCAGTGACTCAATTCCTAATTTACAAAGCATACTATCATTTCAGATTCCCATCTCAAAGCTTATTACTTATGTTTAAGCTACTTAAAAGCAAAAGAAAATGAAAATGTAGGAAACATAAGAGATTCAATTAAGCCAGCTCTACTACCCTTGAATTCACCAAGGCATAAAATTATCCCCTCTCAGCCAGCTCATGTGCTGAAGTACCAGCAGTTCATCAGCTGCGTCCCTTCCCTGCTAATGAACTGAACCTACCTTTGCTAAGTGCAAGTCCCTCTGTGGAGACCAAGAAGAGAGCATGGTTAAGGGCAACCAGGGGTACAAAGGGCTTTTTCACTGGGCTCCTGGGGACCTAGCAAAGGTAATGAATGTCACATTACGTTGCAAATCAGTGGGGATAGTGACACAGCTAGAGCAGAGGTGCAATGCTAAGCTCAAGACCATCCAAAGGCACAGAGAGGACACTGGGTACCTTAGATGGAAACCAAATTGGAATTTGATGTGACCCAAAGCTGAGGGCAAAGGTGCTGAAGATGGAGGGGCACACATTAATATTTCATGTCCAGCATGCAAAAAACAATTAACAAGGAGAGAATAAATATTTAACTTGCTCACAACTTAAAAACAGACAGCTAAAAATCTTTATTTCTATAATACCTCTTTCTCTGATGAGCTCTAAACAATTAACACTTGCACTTAATGAGTTCTCATAGTTTGAAGTTGCTCATAATTGAGAAGATTTTACAGAGATGTCTCATATGAGAGATTCTGAAGGAATATTTTTAAAGGGGAAGAAATATTTATAAATGGAATCAGGTCATTTTGGTCCACCATCTGGTGGGACAAATATTGTCTTCCCAAGTTGTCTTGGGTGCTCCTCAGCCCAGCACACTCTTAAGACTGGGATGGAAAACCTCTTAGCCAGATCCCTCATTTGGCAGTACCCTTTCAGCCTCTGTATTGGGAGACATTCAGAGACCCAGCCCAAGTGCCAGCTGTGTGGGAAGGATGCCACGATCAATTTATGTCTTGCATGGATAGAGAAGCATAACAAATATTTAACAGCAAGCTTGCCCTAAGAGTTTCTTCTAGAGAAGATTGTCCCAGAATAGATAACCTCTCCATGCTTCCAATCGATCGACCAGAGCAGATTGGACTGTTGTGGTACATTTCCGTTATCTGGTTCACAGAAAGTGGGTCAGGACCAACATTAATACATAGAAGAAAGACATGGGATGCTCACACTGTGTCAGGGTGGAGTTTTCAGTCTCTTTGTCTGTTTCATTCTTCCCAGGTGGTTGGGAGTCTCTTAATAAAACCGTTATGAAAATCAATCCTTATTCTTGTTTTCTTTTTTAAGTATATTTTATTGATTATGCTATTACAGCTGTCTCAGATTTTTTCTTCCCTTTATCCTCCCTCACCCTGCACCCCCCACCCTCCAGCACTCCACCTCCCTTAGTTCATGTCTATGGGTTATACATACAAATTCTTCGGCTTCTCTATTTCCTACATTATTCTTAACCACACACACACCCGCCCCATCTATTCTATGCCTACCAATTATCCTTATTTCCTGCACCTTTTCCCTTCCATTCTCCCCCCACCCCCTCCTCACTGATAACCCTCCATGTGATCTCCATTTCTGTGATTCTATTGCTGTTTTAGTTGTTTGCTTAGTTTTTGTTTTTCAGGTTCAGTTTTTTATAGTTGTGAGTTTGTTGTCAGTTTACTGTTCATAGTTTTCAATTTTCTATTTCTTAGGTAAGTCCCTTTATCATTTCATATAATAAGGGCTTGATAATGATGAACCCCTTTAACTTTACTTTATGTAGGAATCACTTTCTCTGCCCTTCCATTCTAAATGACAGCTTTGCTGGATAGAGTCATCTTGGATGTAGGTCTTTGCCTTTCATGACTTTGAATATTTCTTTCCAGCCCCTTCTTGACTGTAAGGCTTCTTTTGAGAAATCAGCTGATAGTCTTATGAGAACTCTTTTGTAGATAACTGTCTCCTTTCCTCTTGCTGCTTTTAAGATTCTCTCCTCATCTTTAATCTTGGGTAATGTAATTATGATGTGCCTTGGTGTGTTCCTCCTGGGGTCCAATTTCTTTAGCACTCTCTGGGCTTTCTGGAATTCTATTTCCTTCACCAGATTGGGAATGTTTTACTTCATTATTTGTTCAGATAAGTTTTCAATTTCTTGCTCTTTCTCTTCTCCTCTGTCAGTCCTATGATTCAGATGTTGGAGCACTTAAAGTTGTCCCAGAGGTTCCTCAGCCTCTCCTCATTTTTTTTTGAATTCTTCATTCTGCTCTGGTTGGATATTTATTTCTTCTTTTTGTTCCAAATCATTGATTTGAGTCCTGGTTTTCTTCCCTTCACTGTTGGTCCCCTGTATATGTTCCTTTATTTCACTCTGTGTAGCCTTCATTTCTTCCTTCATTTTGTGACTAAGCTCAATCCATTCTGTGAGCATCCTGATTACCAGTGTTTTAAACTCTGCATCAGATAGGTTGTCTATCTCCTTATCACTTAGCTCTTTTTATGGAGTTTTGATCTGTTCTTTCATTTGGGCCATATTTCTTTGTCTCGCTGCACCTATTACACTATAAGGGGTGGAGCCTTAGGTGTTCACCAGGCCTAAGCAACCCTCCTTGCTGTGTTGTGGCACTATGGGGCAGGGGTCAGAGAGGGAACAATGTCATTCAGTCTCTCTGCGCTAGCCCCATTTTTCAATGAACTCTCCTGTGAGACTGGGAGTTTCTCCAGCCTTTGCAACCCCCATAAAACTTTATAGCTAGAGGCTTTGAGTCTTTAGTTTCCCAGTCAGCCAGCCCTGCCTTGCCCATGCCCTGCTACAGTTCCTCTCCACCCAACTGCCCATCTCTGCCCCTCCTACCAGTCTGGATGAATGTTTCTTTAACTCCTTGGCTGTTGGAGTTCCATGTAGTTTGATTTTCTGGCAGTTCTGGTTGTTTATTGTTTTTGAATTGGTTGGTATCCGTATTCTAGTTGTGCGAGGAAGCAAAGCATTTCTGCCTATGCCTCCATCTTGGCCAGAACCAAAAATCAATCCTTATTAACTAGAGAAAGGTTTGCTTTTGTTTTGGGTGCTCCTGTCACAATGGAAGACCTAAGGGAGCTGTTGACAAGAGCTCACTACCACCTGTTCAGGAAATTACCAGTTGATTCACTCCCTGTGGCTGAACAAATCACCATAAATTGGTGGTTCAAAGCAACACACATTTATTCTCTTACAGCATATAGTTCTAGATGTGGGAAGGGCTGAAATCAAGGTGCACAGCTACATTCCCTCCAGAGTCTTTAGGGGAAAATTTGTTTCCTTGCTTTTTTTTTCTCCTCTAGAGCAGCATATCTTGCATTCCTTGGTTCATGGCCGCTTCCTCCAACTCCAAAGCCAGCAGAGTAACATCTTGTGTCAGTCTTCTCATTTATTTTCCTTCTACAGTCAAAGCTCCCTCTGCCTCTCTTTTATGAGAACACTTGTGATTATATTTAGGGCCCACCCAGATAATCCTAGACAATCTCCTCATCTCATAATCTTTATCCTAATCACAACTGCAAAGTCCCTTTTGTCATGTAAGGTAACATTCACAAGGGTTCCAGGAATTAGGATCTGGATCTCTTTGGAGGCCATTATTCAGAAGCTTACCACAGCCAGAAACTATGACTGCCCAGCCTGCACCACACAAGCAAAAGGAAGCTGGGCATGTGGAGAAAGGGAAAACACAGGAAAGGAAAGAGGGAAGGGCATGAATACAGGAGGCACTCAATCTAAGAATGAGTTTATACGAGCTGAAAAAAACAAGGAATGGCATACACCCTCCTCTGGACTCCAGATTGTTCTCTTTTTGCAATTTAATGTAGCCACTTGCCCATCTAGGCATAACAATGCCCACCAGTGAGGTTTTGAGTTTATTTTTCTTGTCTAAACTTTTAATTTTCCTAATTATAATTTTAATAGTTATTTATAGCAGAATTTTGGGAACTACAAAACTAAAAATCACCTATGATACCTCTATTGTTAACAGTTTTATATATGCTCAATTCATCTGAGTATCTGAGTCCATCTTTCTTAAACTAAGTCCTTAAAACATTTCAAATTCAGCCCTACCAAGAAATCCTTACTCAGAAAGTCAGAGACAGTCTTTACATTTGTTTTTGTTTGTTTGTTTGCTTTAATGAAAAGAACAAGATATAACAAAGATGAAGTGCTTTATGCAGAACCACTTCATTAGAGTAACAGTAAACATGAGACTGATCTCTTTCTTTTCATTATTCTGTTCTAATCATCATCAAAGATTCCTTGATATTTCACATTCAATTACACACATCCATATTCCTAGTCAGGATTTCAATAATTCATTTGTTATATATGTTGATTGCACATCAACATATTGACCATTTTTTCCAAGTCATAAATCGGTATCTTCCTTTCCCTAGTCTACATTGTTATTATAGATCATAAATTGAAGTACAAATTAATCAATAATTTAGCTTATCAAGCCCTGGAGAGGGAAGAGCACAGATAAGCCTAACATGATTATTTTGTTGTTGTTGTTTTTGTTAAGCATACTTTTGATGATGAGAAAACTAGGTGGGCGCTTTTCCTCATTGTTGGTCAATGTGACTCTCACACACAAACAGGTAAATTGAGCTTTAGTTATTAGACAACAAATCAATAACCATAGTGTTTTTACACTTCAGGATAGGCTTCCTTCTTAACTGAGCTAAAGAAGACTCTCAAAAGCATGAGAGAGTTTATAATGAGCTTGAAAATGAAGCTATTCATTTAAACTGAAGAGATCCAACGCATCCTCCCTCTCACTCCATATTAACCCACCATTCCTGTCATGGAGAAAAGTACAGGGGCCGAAATGTCTTCAACACTGCCAGCCGAACACTACACACACTCTTCTTTAGGGACTCTACTTTCTAGCTCTTCACACAGAGATTGCAGGATAGCTGGACTCTTTTGAGTTACTGTCTTTCTCCATCCACTTCTTTGAGTGTAATTCTGATCTGATTGTTAGGATTTGAGTATTCCCAGAACTGGGTTAAGACATGGGCTACCAAGCAGCAGCCAGCTCTAATGGGCATTTAAAGAATGCTGGAGTAAATCATAAATAGAATGCCATTAACTCAGGCTTTCAAAATCAATCCCTTACATAATTGGTAAAATGTAATTTCCCATTTCCTCTGAAGTAGAAAGTAATCTTTAGAGAGGGAAAAAACATTCCTTGCTAGAGCCAATGCATGTCTTTTGAGTATTTTTGTGACACACAGAGGTTACATAGCCCAGCAATCTATGGCATCAATTCTGAGAACAGTCATGTAGCAGAAGCCTGGAAATTGACAAAATTAGAGTTAAATGACACATAGCATAGTGTATTTACTGAGAAGAAAGAAATTTTAAGTTCTGCAATGTACCTCCAAAAACTGGTTTGATTTCTTGTTTTCCCAAGAAAACTGAAGAAAGGACACAATGCACAGACAAGTGGGGAGAAAAAAAAACATAAACAAGCTTTCCAATATGAACAAGACTCTCTTCCCAAATCCTGTTGCCGCTAATCAGCAGAAAAAACAGAGAAATGAAAGATAGCTTTTAAAAAGTTAGAATTTTTCTGAAGTAATTGATTGCTTTGAACATTTAAAAAATATAATTTTGGGGGAAAGGGGACAACTGTAATTGAACAACAATAAAAAGTAAAAAAGATAAAAATAAATAAAAAGTATAACTTAATGATTCATAGACAATCAGTTTCCTTTTACCTCCACAAAATGAATATTTAAGAAGTATTTAATTAACACTGGTTTGAAGAGAGCCCTGAAATATTAGGTTCCTAGCGATACCTACAAGTCTCACTCTGGATCTTCGCTCTGTCACACACTTACACATTCTCTCCCAGCGTTCACCTCCAAATAGCTAGTCCTACAAGGACAATCTCTGCAGCCAAATCATTGGGCTCTGCTACTTTCTATTCGTGCAGCTTTGTATATTTCCTAACCTCTGCACGGGCCTCAGTTTTCTCCTCTGTAAAAGCTAATAAGCATAGTACTACCTCACATGGTTAGTGTGCTGACTAAATGCTTGGAAACATGTAAAGTGTTTAGCATTTCTGAAAAATAGTAATTATTCACAAAATTGTAACATTATTATTATTATAACTCAGGCGGTGATACACAAATTTAATCAAATTTTATTGTATTTTATTTAGGTGTTATTATTTCAAGCTTTATTGAGGTATAATTGATAGAAAATGAACTATTTAAAATGTACAATTTGAGAAATTTTAACATATATACACACCCCAGAACCATGACCAAAAGCAAGATAGCGAGCATATTCATCACCCTGAAAAGTTTCCGCATTGTTCCGTTGTAATCTCCCTCCTGAATCCACCCTATACCCCCCAACATCAGGCAACAGCTATGCTTTTTGTCACCATACGTTAGTCTGCATTTTTCTAAAATGCTATATAAATGCGATCATATTGTATGTAGTCTTTTTTGGTATGGTTTATTTCACTCAGCATTATTAAAGATTAATCCATGTTACCACACGTTTCAATGTGGTCTGTACCTGAGTTAATGGTATCACGCCAACATTAGTCTTCTGGTTGTGCTGATGTACTACGCTTATATGAGATATTATCATTGGGGAAGCTGGGTAAAAGGTATGCAGGAATTATATTAGCATTTTGCAACTTGTGAGTCTTAAACTATTTTTTAAAAAGAGCTATTTTTATTAAGTTATAGCCCAATCTCTACCATTATTTAGGGAATTTAAAGGAAGGGTCTGTCCTACTTATAGAATGAAATAGACAAGAAGTTGAGAATTCAATACAGATTGGCTAACCCAATCACTATTTTTAGAGATACACATATATAATATATAAATACTGTTGGCAGCTAAATATGGCCACTTGACAGAGTTCTGGCCATAAATATAGATGTAGAGGCCTGCTGGTGCCAACTCTTTCCTATGTGCCTTGTTCCTGCCTGGACTGGAATAGGATCTGGAAGTACAAGCAGCCATTTTGCAACCATGAGGGTAAAAATCACAAGATAAGATTGGTGGCACAAAAGGAGTATAGATTATATACCTCTGAACTTGTTTTGTGACAAAAATAGATTTGCATCATTTAAGCCACTACAGTGTAGTGAAAGCTGAACGCCATCTCTTTAGGAGGAAAACTGTATCTTTTCTCCTGAAGCAGTGGGGCTCCCCAGTAGAGGGGCAGCTGGGTCACGTAAAGCATGAGGGCTATCAGCCAGAGAGGCACCACTGTGAGGGTGTGACAGGGAGAATGGAAGCAAGATAGTGAGGAAGTGGGGCTTACCACATGTGAGGCAGTACCTCAGGACCTCTCCCACATATCTGAGTATTCCTTGGGGAGGAAAAATAAAGGTAGTGGGTCTTAAGCCATCATGATTTGGGTACATTTGGGTAACGTAGTTTTCTTGCTGGCCCCCAGGATCACCACTATGAGAAAGGCGGGATGAAACCAAGTAAAAAAACTCACTACACACCGAGCTAAATCCATCTCAGTAGCTAGTTTCTCCCCTAGAGACCAAAGGAAACAGGTCCTTTCTCCTGGGGCTTCTGACATTAAGAGAATTCTTCAGTCCATGCTTCAGTAAACATCTCTAGTCCCCACCCACCATCAGCACCATCTCTATTACTTGTGGGGCAAGAGGCTGCTCTGGTCTATCTTACTCCATCTCTTCTCATCTCCTTCTACCAGCTTTGAAAACTTTTATGACATTATTTCACATTTGACCTATCTATGGGTTTGGGTTTTTTATTTGCCATGTCTAATGTATGGTTTCTTCATGATTCTGTAACACGCTTTTGTAAATACTGCTACATTTTCTAACAGTTATGTTTTGGGCCCTCAGTGACATTCTGAACACTGTCCTAACATACAGGCCAAGGGCCAGCACATCCCACCTTACCACTCTGTTCTGGTAAACAGTTCTATTGGTTCACTGCCATCCTCACTGTTTACTGATTGCCTATGGCTGCTTTTGCTGAGCTGAGTAGTTGCAACAGAGATCCAATGGCCCCACAAAGCCTAAAATAGTTACTATTGGCCCTTTACAGAAAGAAGTTTGTCAACCCCTGTCATAGGCTATCATATATTCCAAGATAATATAAAACATCAGCATATCCAAAGTCAAATTTATGTTGCTTATGTGTGAAGAAATTACCGGTCCCGGCCATCCTGGGGCATTCATCTAGGCTGCGGCTGTTCATTAAACACACGTAATTCACAGAATCTACCATAAATCTGTGGGGATACAGAGAACATGGCTAACCCTCTCATGGGGAGAGCCCTGTTCCTTTGTCCCAGTGGGGTTTTATTGAGAAAGTAGACACAGTTTGTGGATTCACAGTCTGGTAGAAGGGATCAAAGGGAACAGGTAACTTACAAAGATGCTAACAGAGTCCCTGTTGTGATTCCAGGCAGAGATTGGAGTTTTATCAGAGAAAGGATACACGGCTCAAAGGGCTAGTTTTGGTTTCTTGTCTGTGCTTTCAAATCCTAAGTTAATAACATCCTCCAGCAAACAGATCTCACAGGATCTTGCATATTCTTTGTCCCAGGCCTGATTACCCTAGGGGTCTGCCAACTCCGGTCTGAGCTGCCCCTTTGGCTGTTTGCTTAGCCCTGAGAAGGGCAGGAGACAGAAGCAGCCAGGAGACTTGGATTTAAGTACAAAGACTCAGGCTAAAGAGGGGGCAGGGGTTGATGTCGATCACCCCTTCCTTTCCACAGCCCCTTCATTTCCATAGCCTCGTGAGTCTCATCCCAGAGGCCTTTATGTGGTCAGCACCTGTCTTGGGTTCATTCTCCATCTTAGAGAATTGTTACCCGTCATTGGTTAACTGATCAAGCATTTAAAGGCCAGGCACAGAACAGGTAGCCTTCATGCCAGGGGAATAAGTTTTGTCTCATTAGTGTCTCCTGGTCCGGAGGTCTCTCACTCAGCCCAAGTCACAGGGGGTCACAGCTTCCTGAGACCAGGCAGGGCGGCCCTCAACACTTATGTGCTAGCCTTTTGAAGAAAACCCTTAATTTACCTGTTGGTGATTGATTTTTGCCATATTTTCTGTAAAGGAACATTTATGCTTTTATTCAATACCTTTCATTGCTACATAATATTGTGAATTAAGAACCTGATGTTAAAATATAGCTTATTATTTGCAATATATGGTTTGGTCTTCACATATAAAGCATAAAATACATGTGAAATACCATTCATGGATTTGCTATAGTATCCTTTTGAATTATTACTGTTAATATTGGTTTATTTTTAAAGGAACTTATTTTTGACAGGAGGAGTCTTCCCATAATTGTTTATATAAAACATATTATCACTCTTTTTGGATCAGTGAACTAGATGACAGCTCAATCTGAGGCATTAAAAAAGCTTTAGAGAAATCATTTGCAGTTTTGGCAAAAAAAAATATATATATATTGCCTTTTGGAATAGAGATACTGAATATCTCTATTCATGAGATTCATGATACTGAATAAGAAAAGTGTAAGACAGTAAGAATTGTGTGACAGCAACATGCCTGCCCACTGAAATGAGATTTTTTTAAATAAGCCAGCAACAGAGAAAAATAAAAAGGGAATGAAAATACATTTTCAATGAATTTAAAATAAAATTGCAGAATTTAGGAAGCCTGAAAACAATGACCCCAGAATTTAACTGCTTCCTCTCTGGGATGCAAAAAGGCCATCCTGCAGGTATCAGTGGAAATTGGAACAAGTGCTAGAGAGCAATTTTGCAATATCCATAGTTACAGTCTTAAAAGTGTCTGCGCCTTTTAAACCCAGGCACCTCTAGGTACGTACCTGAGCAAACAACCTGAAATGTGGATGGAGACGCGCACTTTGACATTAACTGCAACACTACTCATCAGCAAAAATAGGAGTAAAATTAATCAAATGTTAACCATGTTTTAGAAGCTGCCGGATATTAGTGATTCAGTGAACAGGCTTTAGTGAGGAAGTAACATTTTAGCTGAGAATCAAAAGAACTGGAAGTTAACCCTTTAAGAGAGAGTGAAAATGGATGTACTTGTGGTTTCTAAATGCTGGTCTAAGAACAGTGCCACTAGCTCCTAAGAATCACCTGGAAAAAACATTTTAAAAATACGGATCCTAGGGCCCTATCCTCTAGATTCAGATTTTTTAGACTAGGAGTGAGGTCTGGAATGGGCATTTTTTTTTTTACAAGCTCCATCCCATGATCCTGATGCACACCTATGGCTGGATATACATAGAGAACTCAACAGGCCATTCCCTGGGTTCTGAGAGCCAATTCTCACTCCTCTACACTTCATAACTAATAACCATTAACATGACATTTTTATACTATATTCATCAGGACATGCTTTCTATGAGATGTTAATAATAAATAAATATCCAAATGAACAAACAAAAATAAGGTTCTATATTCAAGAAATTTGAGAAACAATGGGTTTAAATAAAGTTAAACCATTTTCTTTACTTCCTATAGCTGTCTCCATATGGGAGGATATGGTAGGTAGCATTTCTCTAGTTTATTTGACCAAGGAACTCTCTTTTTGGTATGTCCTTCCTATCTTAATATCTTGCAGAACTGATGTTCTATAGAACACAGTTCAAGAAACTGTCTTACCTAGAAGAC
This sequence comes from Tonatia bakeri, assembly GCA_004024845.1. Lineage (NCBI taxonomy): Eukaryota > Metazoa > Chordata > Mammalia > Chiroptera > Phyllostomidae > Tonatia > Tonatia bakeri. The sequence goes on along the minus strand of PVIA01007366.1, from coordinate 61,546 downwards.
CAAGGAAGCAGTATTTGGGATGCTGCTGTCTCAACGCTCTACCACAAACCCTGTTGTAGAGCGTTCAATTGTCCCTCTTCCCAATTTTCCACCATGCTGTGATGTCTCCTCTCCTCAGATCCCCTTGTGTATGGTCACAGATAGCTCTCACTCTTCCTCCATGAACTTGTGCATGCATAGTCATTGAGGATTAAGTCATTACCATTGATTAGCATGAAGGATTTGCTTCCCTCTAGCTGGCTCTACAGAATTGCTGTGGCTGTGGTAGAGGGGTCTCTCTGTCTCTCTCCTGGAGCACAGGTTTTCTGTAGGTGTCACCATTCTTGCATGCTAAAAGAGCAGGTGAAAAGGGATCCTCCTTTTGAGCTTCTCCAAGTCCTGCCTGACACCATTAAATACCCACAAGCAACCCCAGGATATAGTTTTCGTTCTTGGTACCAGATATTGTATGGATGAAACTAAAAAGTATTATAGACGCAAGGACCTATTGCCTCTCAACCACAATCTCTAAAGTCCTGGGAGAACAGGGAGGATGTTAGAAGACCTTTTTAGACAGATAATATCCATCACATAAGAAGGACCAGTCAATGTCCAAGTCAGAAATAAATGTTCACATGGATTTTAAAGCTTTAAATATTACAGTAAGTTCTAGTTCTCTCCCAATTTGATTCCCCTCCTGTCACCATGGCAATTTGTAAGAGAAAAGAGAAATCAGGAGAGGTTCCTGATCTTGCCCCTTAAAAAGCACACACACACATAGTATGTACAAGGTCCTTAGGGATTTGTTTGTTTGTTTGTTTATGACTTTTGACTCCCTTCACCCATTGACCTGTCTTAACCAGATGCTCTTATGTTCCTTTGATAATAAAAATAGGTGGTTACTATATATAGAAAACATATATTCCTTGCATTTCATAATTAATACTCTACTTCATAAAGGCTTTCAAAGGTCTAAACAAAATAAAAAATCAGGACAGAAAAAAAATGGAACAGCCAGCAAAACAATCATGCAATTATATAGCCACTCAAAATCATGCTGCCCTGAGGAAGATAATAAGAGAGGGAGAAAATGTGAAAGATTTTTTTACCCTTCAATGCTATTTTAACATAAGATTAGTATTAATGCTCTATGTGATTGATCCATAATTATATATCTCCAACAGAGACTGCAGAGCTGGACCTAAAACCACTGTCTGTGAAGTCTGGGTCATGCAAGAGTACAAAGTGACCCACGTGGCATCACCATGGTGACCATACTTGAAATTGTTCCTCCAAGGGAGACTTGACAACAGATAGTAGCAGAACCATTAACAAAACTTCCCTAGAGACAAATGGAACTGATGGTGCAGTTATAACTGCTGAGCACAGGTGAAGCCCCAAGAAGACAGGAGCTGGTCTTCTCTGGCCTCTATGAGTGCCATGATATAATCCCCTGGGTCTCTCCACTTCTCCAGAGAGAAATCCACCACCAAGTAATGGTACCAGCTATTGGAATTGGAGGTGCTTTTATAACTAAATATTACCATATTTCTGTTCCTTTGAATTATTATTCCTTGTTATAAAATTTGTAAGTGGTTATCCCAGAGAGTTTTATAACAATGAAGGACTGTTTGCTAAAGGTGTGCCCTTATTCCACATTTCTTTTTTCGATTCCCTAACCCAGCACTGGAAAAACCAAGGATGAACCCGTCAGTTCCATGGACTAGTAAATGGACTGGAATCTGCAAAGAAATGAGATCCATATTGACTAGAATATGCAATGAGCTGACAGTAAACAGCAGGTACACCTGGAAGCTTGGGGGTGTTAACTGAACAAATTCAGCCTTTGTCAAAGAAAAATACCCTCTATGAATTACAAACTGGAAACTAGAGAATGGGCTGCCCCCTATCCTGTATACAGTGATTTGATAGATAAAATAGAATATGGTAGCACCAATGATACTCCTCTACACTTCTGCGTGGGGAAGCCATGAGAATGCACTGCTCAGGTCTCCTGTTGGCAAGAGCAGAATGGACTGACTGCCCCAGCTGCGTCCCTCTGGATCTATCACCGTGTCTGCACCAAGACCAGCCATGCTTCTGAGTCTTGACTGTGCATCGGGGTGGGGGTGGGGGGTGCAGTACTAGAGCAGTCCATCCTGCAGGATGTGAAACTCCAACAGGAGACAGGCTGGAGAACTCTCCATTCATCTGGCTGACACATTCCTAGAACTGCACTACAGTCTCCTTCTCCACTCCCACTCCTGTCTCCCTCTCCTTCACAGGTATCAGACTTGCAGCAGAGCCTGCAGCTGTCTCCATCACTGCTGCTCTCTCTCCCTTTTATCTTTCACTGGCATCTCCCTCTATAAATCTGCACATCTACGCCTATCTTCGTGACTGTTTATCCAAGAAACCAAATGATGCAGAGTTTTTACATGAAATAGTCAACATTTGAATATTGACTTTAACTTTCTCCAAGTCTTTTTTTGTACATAATCTTATTTGATTCATGTAACTATTTGTAAGGTTTTATTGAGATCCTTCATGAATATAGAAGTTCTGCCTCCTTAAATTAATAATAATGCTCTACAAGTATCTGTGACCACACAGATCTATTAATAAACTATTTTTAAAAGCTGTATCATTCATTCATCCATTCAACAAATACTGAATCACTTCTGTGAACCTATTGACAAAGATTCTTTGCTTGATTAAACTTTAGTCAGAATCCTAAGCCCTCTCCTGGGCCCATCTGTACACTACCATGTAAAATCAAGTTTTAACAAGAACCCTGCTAAGTCAATTTAGCAAGAACTTCACACCCTCAATATCTACTCACCCTAGATATCATATTTGGGTAGATTAATATCATTTATTGCTATAATGAGACTGTGTTGAACATCAATTCTAATGTGGTTTTTTTGTGTGTGAGCTCTGAGAATCTTTGTTCATATATAAACAGATGACATTGGAGCAAATTTTTCTATGAACAATGTCATTCAATTCTTTGAACTATTCCCACTTTACATGCCAAACCACCCAGTGCCACACCTTCAAATATTATTTCTGTGACCCATCAGCTGACAATGCAATTAGATCCTCCTCAGTTTTGTTGAAAGCACAGAAGTGAACATCATCCTGAACTGTGAAGAGATTACCCATCATTAAAAACATCAATTTTTTATTTTGGGGGAAATTCATCAAAAAGACTTTTCTAAAACTGATCAAATAACTACTACTTATACTGCCTACTCTTTTATTTAGAGGCATCTTCTTTAGCCTAATAGACTCATAACAGGTTGGGAAAACTAAGAGATCATTAGTTATATTCAATGTTGTTAACATATTTTCAGTAAATCTAGTTAAATCTGCAGCTTACAAAGTTTTTAAAAAATGTACTAACAAAGGTATATTGAAAATACTCATCATATAGCCTAATTAGAAAAGTTATTCTTCATTGTCAAGCAATAACCACTCAGAATTCTGACTCCATTTTTCATTTCAAATAACCCCACCTTCTGAATTCTAATTGTAGATGCCTATGTAGATAAAACTTAGAGCCATGCCAAGTTTGTCACCTGGATATGAGAGAGGCATGGACAGCCCCTGCTCCAGGAGTAAGTACAGCTTTTGACATGATTCTTACTAATTTCTAAAAAGGAATTATATTCATTGTTCCAGTCAACTTCAAGGTATTTGCAATGAAACATTTATGTAATTATTATCATTAACATCTGTTTACATTCTATTAGATTTGTTTAATGATTAGGCTGATGGCATAGTTACAAAATAAAATCAAATAGGAAATCTTAGATCCAATATTTTATGGTGGGAAAGGAAGTGGATGAGAGCCCACTGGAAGAACCACATCATCAGCTACATGAAAACTTTTGCCGTGGATCCTTGTGCAGTGTTGAGAGCAGGGATAGTTTTCATCACGCCAGTCCAATTTAACTCACTCACAAAATACAGCTGATTTTCACCCAACACAATGTCTGTTTTAAGTGCAAAATAAGCCATGGTCCATGTCCTGGCAGAACTTGTATTTTACTGAAAAGACAATATATATTCTTACCCATGTGAAATTTAAAAGCAAAAAAAAAATGGTACAGAATATAGTCCTTCAAAAGACAAAAGGGATAACTGTGAACTGGTATAGTTAGAACAGGCTTCAAGGATCTTGATCTGAGCCTTAAAAGATAGAGTGAAAGGAATATTGGCATTCTATGTAGAGAGAAGAAAGTAAGGAATTACTTGGAGGTGATTCACGGATCAGTGAAGAAACCACCAGCCTGGCACAGTGACAGTGAATTTGAAAACAATGTAGAAAAAGTTCAGATTATAAAAAGCCTGAAATGAACCTAGACAGACTGAAGCTTGATTTTGTAAGCAATGGAGAGTCCCAGGAATTTGTGCACAGGGGAGAAATACAAAATACCTTACATTTCATAAATGGCAAAGTGTAAGAGTAAAGATTGGAGAATGCTAAGAGCATATTGCAATAAACCAAGTCTCAAGTGATGATAGTGATGGTATGGGCAATGGAGCCAAAAGAACAATAAACTTAAACTTGACTTCTAGTCCCAGCTTTGTACTAACTGGCTTAGTGATCTTGGACAAAGCGCATAAACTCTGGACCTCTTTTTTTTCCAGTCCAGGGAATCCTTGAGATTAAATAAAGCATCTTTGAAGGCAACAGCAAGCCAATAAGAATGGACCAAATCAGATTTAGTAGTAGTAACAGTAGTAGTTATTGTTGTCATCATCGTAATAGCTAACTGGGGTGTCATTTGGAGAAAACTTTCTGCTACTTAAAAAGTTCTGAAAAAAACTGGCCTATATGGGCTTTCTTCGAATAGATAAAATTTGAGATTCTATGGAGGAGAGCAGTCTTTTACAAGAAAAGACTTCGTAGGAGTTTGCAACTGATTGCAAGGAGAAGGAAAGAATGAAATGTCTCAACGAAGAATGAATGACTGAAGACAAGAAGCAATAATGATCAAAAGCAGCAGGAGTTAGTTCCTGGGAGAAATGTTGAGTTTTCCCTAGTTTGAGGGATAAACTAGGATGAAACTATGTATTTTCTCTTCACTGTTTTCTAATCCTTTCAAATTAGATCTTAAAATATAATCTGAAACATCCAAAAAGATTATGTTATTTAAAAGATTATTGATCTCTAAGTTTTAATGATCTCTTTAATGATCTCTAAGTTTTCCCAATGTTATGAGTCTATTAGGCTAAAGAAGATGCCTCTAAATAAAAGAGTAGGCAGTATAAGTAGTAGTTATTTAATCAGTCTTAGAAAAGTCTTTTTGATGAATTTCCTCAAAATTGAAAAATTGATGTTTTTAATGATGAATAATCTCTTCACAATTCAGGAGATGCTCACTTCCGTGCTTTCAACAAAGTTGAGGAGGATCTAATTGCATTGTCAGCTGATGGGTCTCTAAAAAAATTATTTAGGTTATATTCCCAATATAACCTAAAATATTAATATGGTACCTTTTATCATTGATTAGAAATGGAATAATATAATCTCTAATTGAGGATAAAATTATTTACATGTGTACTTAGAAAAAATAATTTTGCTTCTATGATATAGATATTTACAGTAAATCTTTGGGGCTTAAATTATTGGCTTGAATTTTCTGTTTCCCACATAGAAACCAAACAACAATCTCAATAAGTATTTTTCTCCTAAGGTAATTTGATACATCACCTTTTGAAATGTTACCTTTGCCTCAGATTGTTCATGCTAGATTCTGGATGGTATATTGAAGAATGCTTTAAACAAACAAAACTATAATCCTTCCATATATAAAATCAGCATATATTTTAAATTTCTTATGCAATTACAGTATCACATGTAACTGGGGGCAAAAGCTACAGGAAACAAAGTGTAATGGATCATGATGATTGTTTTAGAACAGCTTGAACCTCCTTACAGCCTACAAGAAGGCTATATGAGATGAATTCCGAAGTACTGAAAATGGATTTTACTGCAAACCACACATTTTTCAGGACAAATATGCTTTCTTATAACTTACAACTATAGAAGGACTCTCAGGTAACAGGATTAATGCCAATGAAAAGCTGTTATTCCCCATCTCCTTCCATTTTGTGTATTTCTTAATAAAAAGCACACAATCACTCACAGAATGGTTTCTAAACTATGATACATTTTGTTCCAACTGCTTGCCAGTAATGCAACAAATTACATTTTTCTATCATTTTACTGGTTCTGATTCTTCTCTTCTGAATGGAATTATTACACCTACAGTAAATCAATTGGATTTAATGTTTTGAGATGAAAGAGTACAAAGAGTTTTTGATTCATTGTTTCATAATCTATATGTACTATACTTATGTTTGAAATGATTATATTAAGCACAGAAAGGAGGAAAGAGCAGAAATGTACCACAAGTCCGTTCCATTGTACCTTCTAATATCCTCAAGGTATATACTACTCTTATCTCTTGGAAGTAATTTTCACTGAGTACAGGGCCACTTTTGTTCAGATGAAATTTTTCAAGCTATGCTCTTTCAGCAGGCTCTTAATGAAGAGAAAGCCTCCTGCATCCTGAAAAATCATGTCCCTTCAGTGTGACTGAGATGATAACCTTCAATTCCCCACTGAGGGATTACAGGTAAATATATTAGGGAAGACTAATAGCCAAAGACATTTGACAATGGTAATGCTATTCTGCCTCTAAGGTGACCTCCAACCCTAACCCTTCCCCGGAAACCTGGCATGCTCAAATGGAATCTTTCATCAGGAGAGAATGCCATTGTTAAATGGCTTTTTGGTTGCTTAAGAATCATGACACAGAATTAGCTGCCCATAAGCACATTAGTACATTACTTTTGGAACACAACAGAAAACTCTCTTCACTAATTTCATTTCTCCCAATCCAAGTCCTCCCAGGCAGAACCCTCACATACGTTCTCTCCTTATTTCTTGTTTTGTGACTCTTCAAACTATTTCTGTTAGAGTCAAGCAAGCATTTAATGGTGCAGAACAAGTAAAGCAGGCCTCTCTGCAATGCACCCCACCACACTGAAGAGTGTGCTCCCCGTGACTCGGAATGAATCAGATGGAGAGAAAAAGAACATAACAGCACAAAATTGCAGCTGAAGAACTAAATGTCAGCCTATGACCCAGAGAGAGAAGGCTACATTGCTGATTATAGTTACCCAAGAGCTAGTTGTCGTGCCTGCTGCATTTTTCAAAGAACAGGTAGAATGGCCCTAGCTGGTGTGGCTCAGTGGATTGAGCACCAACCTGCAAATTGAAGGGTTGCTGGTTCAATTCCCAATCAGGGAACATGCCTGGGTTGCAGGCCAGATTCCCAGTAGGGAGCACATGAGAGGCAACCACACATTGATGTTTCTCTCCCTCTCTTTCTCCCTCCCTCACCCACCCCATCTAAAAAAATAAATAAAACCTTTTTAAAAAAGGAAAAGAACAGGTAGAATGCAGAGTACGTTTTTCTTCCAAAGGATACCAAAACATTCTGTTGTTTAAACACATTCTGGCAAAATAAAAGACTTACCTGGAAGTTGGTAAGACTTAGTTATTTTAATTAATGAGCACCTACTCTATGCCAAGGATTGTTCAAGGTGTTTCACATTCCATTTTCATTTTATTTCATCTTTCAACAAAATATCAAGGATTACTATCCCCATTTTACAGATACTGTACAAAACCTGTACTTTTAACCACTTTGATACATTACCTCTGTTGAAATGTCTAGGTCAGGGGTGTCAAACTCATTTTCACCAGGTGCCACATCAGCCTCACGGTTGCTTTCAAAGGGCCAAATGTAATTTCAACTCCGTAACAGTTAAGGAATAGTTACATTTACACAGTCCTAAAATTATTTTGGCCCTTTGAAGGTAACCACGAGGCTGATGTGGCCCCCTGTGAAAATTAGTTTGACACTCCTGGTCTTGTTTTCACTCCAAAAGCATATAGCTTTAACAAAACACCTGGAGAAATTTCTTAAATGATAAAGCTATTCTAAAGTTCTTCAAAAATAAGGTGTAAAGAGAATGAAAAAATTTAAAGAGCAATGCCACAGAAGAATTAACACAGAAATCAAAAAGAAACAGACCCTAGTGTACACAAATTTTTAACACTTGGTCAAGGAAGCATTACAAGTCAATGGAAAAAAAATCATTGATTATATTTTAAATAATGCTGAGAAAATTGACAAACTAAGTTCCAAAAGTTTTAAATAATTCATTTTTTAAGAACCTAGATCCTTTCATTCTTACATAAAACCTTTTCCAGTGTAACATAATACCAAGTGCATAATACTGTTGTTCAGTTACAGTTGTCCCCATTTCCCCCCATTACTCTCCCTTCGCCCACCCACTCCCACCCCCCACATTCAATCCTCCCCCACAGATGCACACATCATCATCATAAACTGGAAGAAACCATGTAAGGATAGACTAAGAACAAAAGCAAAGAAAGTACAAAGAAAAAGTTCAACAAATTTAATCATGTAATAAAAATTTCTATATTTTTATGAATGAAATGTAAAGGCAAAAAACACTGGAGGAAATATTTGCAATGTCTATGAGAAAGAGTTAATATATTAATAAATAAAGAAGTTTGATCCATCAATCAAAAAAGACAAAAATATCAACAGAAATATGGACAAAGAATATGAACAGGCAACTTATAAAAGGACTGTTTAGATTTTCCATTTCTGCTTATATCAGAACTACATGTCAGTTTTAGTCAATTGTGTTTTACTAGAAATTAGATTTCATTTTTTTCCATTCACTGGGCTAAATGTTTATAATATTCTCATATCTTTTTAATGTCTGTAAGACTTAAAGTGATGTCCTATTTTTGAAACCTGATATTGGTAATTTATAGCTTCTCTCTTTTTTCCTGGACAATCTTTCTGGCACAGAGCCAGCTTTCATTTATGTTGATCCTCTTTATTATATGTTTGCTCTATTTTCTTTATCTTTATTATATCTATTATAACTTTTTTTCCTTTGGGTTTCATTTGCTGTTCTTCCAACTTCTTAATATAGATGCCTAGATTATTGATTTCCACCCTTCTTGTTTCCTAATATGAATTAGGGATTATGAACTTCCTTCTAAACAAGTCTGCATCCTTAAACTTATAAAACACCTACAACAGTTTGCCTAGTCATGAAGCTAAATTCAGTTAATTAAGTGAATTAATTTTTAATAGCAATGATAATGGGAAGATAGTAGCAAAGAGATAGAACTTTGGATTAAAGATAAAATTGGCTGGAAGGAAACTGATCATAAGTGAGCACAAATTTCAGGAAACTAAAAAGAGGAGATAATGAGAAATTTATTCCTAAAAGTGAATCAAATTTTGTCTTTATTTCCCCATTAGGGGAAGTAATCTCACAACAGATGTTTCATCTTATTTTAATGAAACTAATGTTCATTTCTCCCAAACCTTTGAGATTACCATACATGATCCCTGAAAGGTAGCAGGGATGGGAAGAACAGGTTGCAAAGTCATTGATCATGACTGAATAGATGAAGGGCTGGAGGAGCATTTTTACTAATATACTGTAAAATTTTACTGGAATTGTTAAAGTGCAGAAAAAGAGAGAAAAACATCCACAGTAACTAAAAGAGATTGATATCTACCAGTAAATCTGTGTACTGATGGAACAGAGCCCCATCAAGTCACACATGTGAACACACACATATACACATGCACACACACATGCACACCAAAGAGTTCTGAGAAAAGGGAAATAGTAAACTTGGAACTATTATCTTCCCAGAGTCCTCTCTATTTTTTCATGTTTTCTGATAGTAAAGAATCCCAAGGCTCAGTCTTGATTCCTCTTTTCTTCTTGAACTACACTGCTGCCTTGATTAGGGGACCCAATCTCCTAAGTTGCAGAGATTTTACATATCACCTTGCAGTATACCTCTCATTCAGATTCCTTTCCCAAACTTCAAACACGTGCACATACGCATGTGTAGCAGATATCTCCAATTTACAATGTCCCAAACTGAACTCCTCATCTTCTCTAAAACCTGCTTCACTGCAGCCTTTGACACCCCAGTTAATGGAAATGGTGTTTTTTCTTTTTATTTTGAAATAATGCCCAGCTCATTGAGAAGTTCCAAAAATAGTACAGATTTCATGTGAACATTTCATCTACTTTCCCCCAAAATGACATCTTACATAACTAGGGAGTTGTCACTGGTACAATACCAGTCACTAAATAAAGAATTTATTCAGATTTCACCAGTTTTCATGCATATTCTTTTTTTGTTTGGTACACAGTTCTATAAAATATTATCACAGGTTTAGATGTTTGTAAACAGCAGTAGATAAAATAAGTATATAGAACTGTTTCATTACCCTAAGGAAACTTCCTCATGCTACTTTTTTTTTCAGTTGGTATTTGCTTATATCATGCAGGTAATGCTACTTATTTAAAGTCACATCCTTCTCACTACAGCCCTAACCCCCAGCAACCACTGATCAACCACTGATCTGTTCCATCACTATAATTTTGTCATATCAAGAATGTTTATATAATGGAATTATATAGTATGTACCCTTTTGAGATTGACTTTTGACTTCCAGCCTAGATGGAGGTATAGGTAGACACTCTTTGCTTCCTTGCACAATCAAAGGAGGGTAACTACTAATTAAAAAAAAAAAGAAGAACTGCCAGAATATTGAACTGTATAAAAGTCCAACAACCAAGGAGTTAAAGAAACCTACATCCAGACTGGTAGAAGGAATGGAGACAGGAAACCAAGTTAGAGAGGACACATGGCAAGGAAGTTGGACCAAGGCAGATGAGGCAGCAGTGTGCAGATAAGCTGGGAGGAACAACTGGAGAGTGAGACAGACCATGCAACCAAGAGTTCCATCACAGGAAAATAAAGCCTCAAAACCACTGGCTGTAAAAATCTGTGGGGGTTGTGACAGTGGGAGAAACTCCTAGTCTCACAGGAGAGTACATTGGAGGGCCACAGGACTCTAGAATGTACATAAGTTCATGCACCCAGGAATCTGTACCAGAAAGGTCACAATCTGCTTGTGGGAAGCAAGGGAAATGACTGAGAGCAGTGAGAAAGCTAAGCAAGTGGGATTGTTCCCCCTCTGACCCCACCTCCACACACAGTGCCACAACACAGTGAAGTGGGTTGCACCACCCTGGGAGATACCTAAGGCTCCATCCCTTACAATACAATATGTGCACCAACACTAAGAAATATGGCCCAAATGAAAGAACAGATCAAAACTCTAGAAAAAGAACTAAATGACAAGGAGATAGCCAACCTATCAGATGCAGAGTTTAAAACACTGGTAATCAGGATGCTCACAGAAATGATTGAGTACAAATGCAAAATAGAGGAAGAAGTGCAGGCTATGCAAATTGAAATAAAGGGAAGTATACAGGGAACCAACAATGAAGGGAAGGAAACTGGGACTCGAATCAAAGATTTGGAACAGAAGGAAGAAATATATATTTATCCAGAACAGAATGAAGAAACAAGAATTCTAAAAAATGAGGGAAGGCTTAGGAACCTCTGGGCCAACTTTAAGCACTTCAACATCTGAATCATAGGGCTGCCAGAAGAAGAAGAGGAACAGCAAGAAACTGAAAACTTATTTGAACAAATAATAAAGGAAAAGTTCCACAATCTGGCAAAGGAAATAGACTTACAGGAAGTCCAGGAAACTCAGAGAGTCCCAAAGAAGTTGGATCCAAGACACAACATGATTACATTACCCAAGATTAAGGGTAAGGAGAGAATCTTAAAAGCAGCAAGAGAAAAGGAGACAGTTACCTACAAAGGAGTGCCTATAAGATTATAAGCTGATTTCTCAAAAGAAACCTTACAGGTAAGAAGGGACTGGAAAGAAGTATTCAACGCCATGAAAAGCAAGGACCTACAACCTAGATTATTCTATCTAGCAAAGCTATCATTTAGAATGGAAGAGCAGACAAAATGCTTCCCAGATGAGGTCAAGTTAAAGGAGTTCATCATCACCAAGCCCTCATTATAAGAAATGTTAAATGAACTTATCTAAGAAAAAGATCACAACTATGAATATTAAAATGACAACAAACTCACAACTATCAACCGAACCTAAAACAAAAACAAAAACAAACTAAGCAAACAACTAGAACAGAACCAGAGTCACAGAAATAAAGATCACATGGAGGGTTATCAGCAAGTAGGGGGTGGGGGGAGAATGGAAGGAAAAAGGTACAGGGAATAAGAAGCATAATTGGTAGGCACAAAATAGATGGGGGGAGGTTAAGAATAGTATAGGAAGTGGAGAAGCCAGAGAATTTGTATGTACAACCCATGGACATGAACTAATGGGGGAGGGAATACTTGAGGAGGGGACTAGAGGGGGAACAAGGGAAGGAAAAAATGGGACAACTGTAATAGCATAATCAATAAAATATACTTTAAAATAAACAAAAAAAGAGATTGACTTTTTTTCACTCAGCATAATACTCTTGAAATCCATCCATGTATTCCATTTCTTTTCTTTCTGAGCCAGTATTTTTAAAATTATTTTATTGTTGTCAATTACAGTTGTCTGCATTTGACCCCCACCGCTCCCCCCCACCCCAGCCAAACCCACCTCCCTCCCATGATTCCACCCCCCTTGGTTTTGTCCATGTGTCCTTTACAGTTGTTCCTGAAAACCCTTCCCCACTTCCCCCCATTATCTCCTCCCACCTCCCCTCTGGTTACTGTCGGATTGTTCTTAATTTCAATGTCTCTGGTTATATTTTGCTTGCTTTTTTCTTTTGTTGATTAGGTTTCTGTTAAAGGTGAGATCATATGGTATTTGTCCCTCACTGCCTGGCTTATTTCACTTAGCATAATGATCTCCAGTTTCATCCGTGCTGTCATAAAGGGTAGGAGCTCCTTCTTTCTCTCTGCTGCATAGTATTCCATTCTGTAAATGTACTATAGTTTTTTAATCCACTCATTTACTGATGGGAACTTAGGTTGCTTCCAGCACTTGGCTATTGTAAACTGTGCTGCTATGAACATTGGGGTATATGGGTTCTTCCGGATTGGTATTTCAGGGTTCTTAGGATAAAATCCCAGCAGTGGAATTGCCGGGTCAAAAGGCAGCTCCATTTTTAATTTTCTAAGGAAATTCCATACTGTTTTCCACAGCAGCTATACCAGTCTGGATTCTCGCCAGCAATGCACTAGGGTTCCCTTTTCTCCACATCCTCTCCAACACTTGTTGTTGATAGCCATTGTCATCAGTGTGAAGTGGTATCTCACTGTGGTTTTAATTTGCACCTCTCTAATGGTCAGTGACGCTGAGCATCTTTTCATATGTCTCTGGGCCCTCTGTATGTCCTCCTTCGAGAAGTGTCTGTTCAAGTCTCTTGCCCATTTTTTAATTGGAGAGCCAACATTCTTTAATGTAGAAACCCTGCAATTTATTTATCCATTCACGTGGTGAACAACATTGGGATTGTTTCTAGTTTTTTCCTATTATGAATAAAACCTATGAATATTCATGTGCAGGTTTTTGTTGAATATGTTTTGATTTCTCTGGGGTGAATATCAAAGATTGGGATTTCTAGGTTTTATGAGTAGAAATTTAACTTTATAAGAAACCACCAAGCTATTTTCTGAAGTAGTCAGGCCATTTTACATTTCTGTCAACAATGTATGAAACCCAATTGCCTCACATCCTCACCAGCACTTGTTATTGTCTGTATTTTTGTTTTAGGTGTTCTACTAGGTACAATGTAGCTCATACTGATTTCAATTGCATTTCCCTAATGGCTAATGATTTAAGCATATTTTCATGTGATTATTTGCCATCCCTTTTTTAAAGTATCCGTTAAAATCCTTTTCTTATTTTTAAATAGTGTTCTTTGTTTTCTTACTGTTGAATTTTTGTAAGTTTTTTATATATATTCTGGGTACAAATCCTTTGTGGGATATGTGACTTGCAATAATTTTTCCCTTACTGTAACTATTCTCATTTTCTTAATGGTATGTTTCAGAGAGCAAATATTTTTAATTTTGATGAAGTTCAGTGTTTTAGTTTTTTTCTTTTATGAATCATACTTTTGATGTCATGGTTAAGGACTCTTTGCCTAACCACGTGGGTCATGAAGATTTTCTTCTAAAAATTTTAGAACTTTACACTTAGACTGATGATAAATTTTGAGGTAATTTTTGTATGGGATATACTATCTTTTCAGTTACTAAGGCCAAAAATTTTGAAATTACATTTGACTTGTCTCTTTCTTTTATACCCCATATCAAAACCACTCAGGAATTCTGATTCTCTCTTCTCACCAGTTCCACATCTACCACTCTGGCCTAACCCACTATTATCTTTCATCCCATTACTATACATGCCTCTTAATTAATCTCCATATCCCTTCCCTGTCCTGTACAATCTATCCTCAATGCAGCAATAAAAATAACCTTTTAGGCACAGAGAATAAGTAGCATAAGTGGTAGGTAGAAAATAGACAGGGGGAGGTTAAGAATAGTATAGGAAAAGTAGAAGTCAAAAAACTTACATGTATGACCCACGGCCATGAACTAAAGGGCGGGGGGGGGATGCAGGTGGGAGGGGGGATGCAGGGCAGAGGGGAATAAAGGGGGGAAAATGGCACAACTGTAATAGCATAATCAATAAAATATATTAAAAAATAACCTTTTAAAAGCATAAGAGAGATCAGGTCACCCTTCCATTAAAACCCTTCAGTAGCTCCCATTTCTCTACATGATCTGTACCCTCCCTTCTGTCTCTGGCTACTTATGCTAGGACTTTATCATTCAATCCCTCCACTACCTTCTCACCGACTTCCTGGTGCTTTTTTGACTATGCCAGACATACTCCCACTTTATAGTCTTTATATGGTTGTTCCCGTGATTAAAATGCTCCTCCACCAGACAACCAACCACATGGCTAACTGCCTCATCTCCTTTAAGACTTGGCTCAAATACCACCTTTGCAAGGAGGCCTATCCTGACCACTCTAACATTTCAACCTGCTACTTGTGACCTACAAGAATTCCTAATCACCCTTACCTTGCTCTAATTTTTATTTTTCCATAGCAGTTATTATCTTCTAATGCATCTCCAAATTTATCTATTTATTATATCTATTGTCTCATTGCCTGTCACCACTGCTGCTAGAAAATAACCTCCAAAAAGGGAGAGATCCTGTCTTGTCCACTGACACATCCCATGCCCTCAGAAGTGCCTGGTAATAATAGGTATTAATTAAGTCTGTTTCTGAATAATAAAATAATAGCATTTTGAAACAGTGATTCTCAAAATATGGTCTGCCAACCCCTGGGGATTCCCAAATCCTTTCGAGGAACCCACAAGGTCAAAACTATTTTCATAACACTACTAAGACGATAGCTGTCTTCTTCACTATATTGATATTTACACTGATGGTGCAAAGCACTGTGGGTAAACTGCTGGCACCTTAGCACCAATCAAGATAGTGATATCAAACTATTCTACTAGTCATTGTATTCTTCATCGCCACACACTCCAGTTAAAAAAAAAAAAAACAACAGTTTAACTTAAGAACACCCTTGATAAAGCACTGAAAATTGTTAGTTATCAATTCTTGAGTATACTTCTTTTTAACATTCCGTTTTATGACATGGGAAGCACTTATAAAGCACTTCTGTACACCAAAGTACAATGGCTCAAGGAAAACAGCTATGCATTTAAGTCGCTAGCTGAACTAGACACTTTTTTCATGGAACACAAGTTGTCTTGAAAAAACACTGACAAGGTATGGTTATTCAGATTTGGGTACTGGTAGACATTTTCACTTCACATTCTAGTTATTTTAAGAAAAAGAACACAGTATTTGTTGCTGATTACAAACTCTAATCTCTCAATATAAATTAAAATACTGGAAATATAATACTTAGAGATTAAGTATTGTAAGCTTCCTAAAACTTACAGATTTTTCTGATCTAATTCCTAATATGGTAAATATAAATAGATGTAGCCCACATAAACCAAAGTCCTTTGGGTTTTTCAGTAATGCATAATGGGTCCTGAAAACAAAATTTTGACAACAGACGATTTGTCCCGATAATCATGTGACCCTCCTTGATTTTTCTTGCAGCCCCCACTGCGCCCATGGGTCCGTTACATGGCAGAGCACACAGCTGTGCACTGCTGCGCTGAGAGGCCGCTGGCCCACGGCCTCTCTATAAATCACTCATTTTTGTTGGACAATTAAGGGTTGCTGTGAAGGTAGGGTATCTGTAACTGAGACCATTGCTTGGTGGGAGGAGAGGTTCTAGTGATTAGGAGAGAGCAGGGATTTGGCACAAAACTCACCACCCCAGAAACAGGCCTTTCAGGTTTCCAAGGCCAGAGATTGTTTTCTGACCAGTTCTTAAAGAAATCACAAATACCATGTCATGTACTGTATATCGTAATATTGCACACCAACATCTGCTTTTCCTGTTTGGGATTCACCTCATACCCTAACCCCCAGCCCTGGAAATAAAGTTGTACACAAGAATTAAAATGATAAAAGAATACACACACACTTATTCACTTGCCATCTTTCACAAACTTATTTGGAATTGGAGGCCAGGAGACAAACATGTCCAGTAATAATTTTCTCTTCGGCAAGGAAACATAAATGGAAGCCACTCTTTTCTCTCAGGGGTGTGGTAATGGAAGAAATTGTAATTTTACACATATTCTGGTTTTTAAAAACATCTTCTTAGTTGATATTAACTCAGTTTTATTGTGTTTAAGGAGATTTTTTAAATCATCAAGCTAAGTTTCTCAACAAAAATTTTTTTCTGATACAAACATTTTCTAATTTGCATCTTCAGTTTCTTGCCATTTCTGAGTATGTATTAGTCAGAACTCTTTCTATAGCAGGTGCTAGAACCCTAACTTAAACTAAACCAAAAAAATACATATTAGCTCAGAAAAATTTACTCAGCAGGTGCTGACACTGAGCTCAAGCATAGCCAGACCCAGGGACTAATGCTTCAGGACCTTTTGTCTCCACCACCTGCCTCTCACTGGCTTCATTCTGCATGCAATCTCTCCACCGAAGCAGTCAAGATAGTGACCACAATCATGCCTAGTTTTATATTATCTCAGATTAGCAAATAAGGCAGAAAGAGACCTTCAGTCTGTCAGTACACACAGTTTGTGTGCCCAACCAAACAGTGCACTAAGATTAGTCCAGCCCTGGTGACATGCTGTCTTAGGATTCTTCATAGAAATAGAACCATTGTATATATACTATATGTCATAAACATATATATACACACATATATAGCCACATATACAGTCATACCTCAGTACTCGTCAGCTTCAGAACCTGTCAAACCTGCTACTCATCGCATTTTGACGAGAAAAAAATGTTTCAGCACTCAGCACTTGCTCAGGACTCATCACACTTGCCTGAACTTGTATGAGTCATGATGCTGCCCCACAAGAGAAAATGCTTCACCACTAATCACTTAATTGCCACTTGTAAGGTTTTTTTTTAATATTTTATTTATTTATGGACTGTTTTTTTAAAGAGAAGAGAAGGGAAGGAGAAAGAGAAGGAGAGAAACATCAATATGTGACAGATACATCAGTCGGTTGATTCTCACACACCCCCAACCGGGAACCTGGCCCACAAGCCAGGCATGCACCCTGACTGGGAATCAAATCAGCAACCTTTGGTTTCACAGACCAGCACTTAATCCACAGAGCCACACCAGCCAGGGCACCACTCGTGGTGTTGGCAGTTGTCACGAGTGCTGGAACCAATTAACAACAAGTACCAAGGTACCACTGTATTATATGTGATATTTATCTCTATATGGTATATGGCTATAGATATCATATAGAGGGAGATTTATTATGAGGAATTAGCTCATATTATGATGGAGGCTGAGAAGCCCCACAATCTGAAAGTTGGAGACCAGAAAAGCCAGTGGTATAATTCTAATTTGAGTCCACAGCCCTGAGCACCAGGGGAACTGATGGTGTAAATCCCAGTTCAAGTGCAGAAGATTGAAAATGACCTGGATCAAGCAGGCAAGCAAGAAGGGAATAAATCCTCCCTTCTCCCACTTTTTGTTCTATTCAGGCCCTCAACCATAGAGGACTGGTTGATGCCACCCACACTGGGAAGGGCCACCTACTTCACTGAATCTATGGATTCAAATGCTAATCTCACCCAGAAACAACCTCACAGACACACCCAGGAATCATGTTTAATTTGGACACCTGGTGGCCCAGTCAGGTTGACACATAAAATTAATCATCGCCACGTATCGACCATGGAAAGGGTATGTAGATGTGTAAGACCTCATTACAGACATAGACACACAGTCAAATGAAGGTGGAGAGAGACAGATCCACAAGAAAAAGATGCTGGCCAAAAAAAGAGCTTCCACTACAACATAAGACCAGAACTCAGTTTAATGTACTCTGTGTTCCCACCCATAGCAGAAACCCTTATTAACAGTACGGTTTTTATAAATAGACAGTGCTTTACTTATATTTTTCAGAATCATTACTCTACAATTTTAAAAACTGTCTGATTTAAAGGAGTAAATTGACACTAGAAAATCAAATGCTTCTCCTTCCTTCCACCCCACCTAACTACTCGAGAAGAAGAAATTGCAATTGTCAATAAATTATTATACAAGTAGAGACAGGGAAAGTAGAGAGAGACAATTCATTGTCTTATTCAGGAAATAAACCAGAAAAAGCTACATGATGGACCTACTAATAGTGCTTGAGCTTTTCTTCCAGAAACATTGTATCAATGGAACAATAAAGAAACATTCACCAGTAGAGTGAAAGGAAACACATAACTGTCTCTTAATTTTGTGAAAGGATTTTAGCCTAAAATAGAACCAGAGGATATGAACAGGAGGACCTCATGCCGGCGCCCTGAGGAAAATGAAACTTAATGATTAAGAGACTTACCTGATTTATAGAAAACCAGAAATTTATCTCCTGCCCAATGAAGTTCAGGCAAGAATCTCTCCCCGCCCTTAAGACAATGAATTCACTGTGCGGGCGCTGGCTGAACTGCCCCACTTTATACTCCTTGCCCATAAATAGAGTCCACCCAAACCTTCCCCTATTCCCCTGTAGCTTGTGTTTCCTGAATTAACATTCCTCTGCTACTCTGAAAACATTCCATTTCCGGTCATCTGCCTCGTTTGCCTCTGTATTCAGGTGGACAATTTGTTCTCAAAGTGCGAGTCTACAAATCACAGGGCTGAAAGTAGGGGTCATTCTTCTGATAAGATCTCCAGCTACAGTGGACACTAATAGTACCCCATCTAATCCCCTGACAAGGCAATTTCTTTCTTTTTTTTTTTTTAATATTTTATTTATTTATTTTTAGAGAGGGAAGGGAGAGAGAGAGAGAGAAACATCAGTGTGCGGTTGCTGGGGGACATGGCCTGCAACCTAGGCATGTGCCCTGACTGGGAATCGAACCTGCGATGCCTGGTTCGCAGCCCGCGCTCAATCCACTGAGCTATGCCAGCCAGGGCCGACAAGGCAATTTCAATGCAAGCAGACTGTTAACCTAATTAAACAAGGACACCATTAGACCAAGATGGTTTTAATGCCATGGTGGCCTGTGTTAGGCTATAAAGGCCTGAAGGTTATGAAACAAAAACCTAAGGACAACCAATCACACACAGCACACAAGGGTTTAAGCAGAAACTAGCCCGGGAGTGTCAAACTCATTTTAACTAGGGGCCACATCAGCCTCTCTGTTGCCTCCAAAGGGCTGAATGTAATTTTAGGACTGTACAAATGTAACTACTCCTTAACTAGGGGCAAGGAGCTCGGTGTAGCCACGGAGTGGAAACAAGGTGCCCCACAGGATAAAACAAGATGGAAGGCCGGATTCAGTCCATTGGCCTTGTGTTTGCCACCTGTGGCCTAGCCCATCAACAAATTTCTTTCTGGGCTTCCACTTTTTCTCTATAAACTTCTCTCAGTGCTCCTGCCATGGAATGCTCCGCACCGTTTTGAGTTTGGCACTGGCCAACTGAATCGATTAGTGCTCAAATAAATTCTTAAAATTTTTAACATGCCTCAGCTTCTCCTCCACCTTACCAGGACAGTATTTCTTTACCTGAAAGCTTTCTTTGGCCACCTCCGCACCGACCACCCACCCATGCACACGCGCCGCATACGCACGCACACCATACACACCTGCACGCACTCACGCATGCGTAAAGTGCGGAAGTCCTAAACTCCCTCAGCATTCTGCACTGACTCGTGGACGCTGGCCTAGTGACTCTGCAGGGTGCGTGTTGCACGGTCCAGTCTGCAGGAGTGCCCAGTGGGCTGAATTTTGATAACACACACTCTTTGCCTGCCTTTCCTTCCCTCTCTCGAGACCCGCTTCCCTGCTTGTATTTCCTTCACCTGCCAAATAAACTAAGTCCTCAGGTAACATTGTTACCTGAGGTTCTGCAACTTTGAGTGAAATAAGCATAAAGAAATCAACTTTACCATAGATCAATCGATAGAAATGAGCTACATTCTTACAGCATTTCATGAAATGTTAAAACAAAACAACATTGAACAAAATGATTTTATTTGAGGAATTTCTGTACTCAGTTGAATCCTTATCTCAGGATCTGCTTCTAGGACAAGAGACAGAGTAAAAAATCCTGTCTTCAGTGGGCCATTCATCTTTTCCTAACTTTGAAGTACACAGATCCTTTTTTCTCCAGCTTTATTAAGGTATAAGTAACAAATAAGAATTGCATGTATTTAGGGTAAATGATGTGATTTAATATGTGTATACTGTGAAATAATTACCACAATCAAGTTAGTTACCACATCCACCACCTCACATAGTTACCAGTGTGTGTGTGATGAGAACACTTCAGATCCACTCCCCTGGCAAATTTCAAATGTATATTCCTATAAACTCTAATCATCGTGCTGTATATTAAATCCCCATAAGTTATTCATCTTATAACTGCAAGTTTGTGAAGTACACAGACCTTAGTCCAATAATGTGCCATGTCTCCAGAAGTCACCTTTGGTCACTTTGATAAACTGGAAGACCTATGGCACAAAAATGAGAGAAAAGGGCCTATGAATATATCCACTTGACATCCACATGAAAGCTTTGGAGTTACCCTTGGACCCCACTGCAAAACCAAAATGCACAAGAATATAAAATTAAGTTAGCGAGGAAATAACCAATGTTATCTGGGTCCCTGTGCCAACCCCCAGTCTTCCTGTTTGTAAATAAATAAATAAGTAGATTAGAAGCAAATGGGTGTGGTGAGGAGGGCAGTAGGGGGAGAGAGGAGACATTAATATGTGGCCCCATCATTTAATATACGGCCTCAAGCTGCTTTGTGCCTGCACTTCACTAAACCTCAAGGGCAGCACCTCCTGGTGAATTGACATGTAATTGTCACCTACAGAATGCATAAGTTATATTCTATATGTTCTGCTTAACATGGCAGGAATTCAAGCAATACAATTTTTTTAAAAGTACTTCATTAGTTAAAAGAAAAAAGGCAGCTCTTGAAGGTATAAGTTTTAGGTGTTCAGGAAACTTATTCTAACATGTCCTTCCCCTCAAAGTCATATAAGCCATTTATACTTTGCTGTAAGTTCCTTTATCCTCCATTTCTTAATTAACTATTTTAAAGCCAACTCACAAAGCACTTGTGTTTCACATACAGGGCGGGGCAAAAGTAGGCTTGCAGTGTGAGTACAGGAAACAGTTTATTTTTGTATTATCATTTATTAATTATTGTATTATTTTCCATATGAACAACTGTAAACCTAGTTTTGCCCCATGCTGTATAATAAGTATGCATTTAAGTGACATTTGGCAAATACTATACTAAATAAGTAATTTAAAAACGGACGTTATTTTACTTACAGTTGCTCATAGATAGTCAATATAAATATACAAACAAAAGCCTACAATATTGTACTCCTGTCCCAAATAATCATGGACTTTAAAATGTCAATTACCTTAACGGTCCAAGCAGCTCATAAAAATTCATTGTCAGGAAAGAAGTGAGATTAGTGAAGTAAACAATGTGTCCTTTTGTCTTTTACTTCAATTATCTTAATGCCTAATTTTGTGATGAAATTTTTTGGAATACTGATTGCTTTCTTAAGAATCTACTAATTGCCTTAGTACATGCCAGAGATTCAGCTGGGTATTTAAAAAGTATACAAGAAAGAAAAGCTCCTGTAAATTAGTTATAAACCTGAACTTGCAAGTTGAATTATTTACTATGGAATAAATAATTCTTACTTTTGTTGAATTTGACAGTCTTTAAATCAATAACCCTCCAGAATCACTTAACACCTAAAGAAGAGTATATCTGACCCCGGTGTCAAAAGCTGTAATTCCGTGGATCCGGGGCTACTTCACTCCAGACCCACCTTCCGGTGCAGTGCTTTAGTGGTTACGCTGCTACAACCGAAAAGAATCTGCCTCCCAAAAATGTGGTGGCCCCTTGGGGAGTCACCAACTGTCCATGCTTTTTAAAAAAAGAGTGTCCCCTACTCTCAGCCCTGTGATTCGTAGACTTGCATTTTGAAAACAAAGAAATCGAGTTTATTCAGAACAGCAGAGGAATTTCAATTCAGGAAACACAAGCTACTTAAGGACTGGTTCCCTAAGAATATATGTACATAGATCTCCAAAGAACAGAGATTGGAAAGAGTATAGGGCAAGTTTATTTAGTTACGAGGAAGAAGTTGTGTGGCCCCCGCATATCTGCATTTTTCCTTATCACCATGACCCCACATTTACTTTTTATGCCTTCCTTCCTGTGAGGGTGGAGGATTCCACCCGGCTTATACACACTCTGCTTCCATTTGCC
Source organism: Tonatia bakeri (assembly GCA_004024845.1). Taxonomy (NCBI): domain Eukaryota; kingdom Metazoa; phylum Chordata; class Mammalia; order Chiroptera; family Phyllostomidae; genus Tonatia; species Tonatia bakeri. The sequence goes on along the minus strand of PVIA01007366.1, from coordinate 38,671 downwards.
ATTGTTTTTTTTTCTTATTTCATTTTATTTTATTATTTTTATTTTTATTAAGGTATAATTAACATATTAGTTTTAGGTCTACAACATAATGATTAGATATTTGTATATATTACAAAATGATCATTATAGTAAATCTAATTAAACATCCATTACCTCATTTTGGTTTTTTTCCCACACTCCCACCCACCCCAGCCATCCCCACTTCCCACCCTCAATCCTATGCCCCCGCTTTGGCTTTGTCTAGGTGTCCTTTATACATGTTCCTTGACAACCCTTCCCTCTCCCCCCCCTCCTTTATCCATGGCTTCCACACAGGTAAAGAGCCAAGAGGTTCATTTTGCCTTCACCTTCCAGCAAAGGACTAAATGATTCCCTCTTTGACTGATAGTTGTGGTGACTTCCTTTAGCCCTATGAATAGAGACAGGAAAATCCTAAATAAAACATTAGCAAGTCAAACCCAACAAATATAAAAACAGATGATACATGACTGCAACTATCGTGTCTGGTATTTACCCAAGAATGAAGACATGTGCCCATCAAACAACTTGTATAGGGTGTTAATAACAGCCCAAATGTCTATCCACAAGTGAATAAATAAATTGTTTATTTATATAATGATATAGCATTCAACATTAAAGAAGAACAAAGTACTCAGAAACACAGTAACATGATGAATTTCACAAACTTTACACTGGGTAAAAGTGGCCAGGGTAAAAAAGTATATACTATACGATTCCACCTGCATGAAATTCTAGAATAAGTTAAAACTCAGCTATAGTGACTTTCAAAAACCACATTAGTGTTTCATTAAGGTGAGGGTGGGGGGTGTTTGGTCTGTCAGGGTTGTTATAACAAAAATACCATAGACTGGGTGACTTAAATGGCAAACATTTATTTCTCACAGTTCTGGAGGCTGGGAAGTCCAAGATCCAAAGCCGGCAGATTCAGTGTCTGGTGAAAGTTTGCTTCCTAGTTCATAGACGGCTATCTTCTCTCTGGGTCTCCCATGGTGGGGGAAGGCTAGCTAGCTCTCTGGTCTCTTTTTGTGAGCATACTCATGCCACTTATGAGGAAGGCCCCACCTTGTAGTGCTGTCACATTAAAGGTTAGGATTTCAACATGTGAAGTTGGTGAGGGGAAACATTCAGTCCATAGCAGGGAGGTTAACTCCCAAGTGGCACAGGTGAACTATGAAAAATGCAATCTTCTTTCTATACCTTGATTTTGATTGCAATTACATAGATAGATATACTTGACAAGTCATGAACCTATATACTCAAAATGTGTGAGTTTCATTATTGATACGGTCACTGGCCAAGTGTCTGTGGCATTGTGGATGAGATGAGACAAATTCACACAGACTACAGAGTCCTGTGGAAAAAAAGGGATGCTCGGCCACTCTCTCAAGAGGAGAGTGCCCCAAACCTTGCCTTGACAAGCTTTTATTGCTTTTCTGAGCACATTACCTTGAGGATGGTCCTAATTTACTATACATAGGTTTGCTTCAGGTGGTTACCTTTTACAGAAAACAAAGGAAAGGATGTTGCTAATTACATCAAAAAAGAAGGATATTTGCAAATGCAAAGGGAAAAGTGGTTGAACTGGTTACACTCTTCCTTGGAAGGCTTAGCATAGATTTTAGGAAGTTACTTTAAAAATATGCAGTAAACGTTTGCTGCCTCAATTCAGGGTGAGGGAGTTTTAGCAAAAAGCAAGTCTCAAAGCAGCCTAGGTACAATACAGACCTGATTCCCCATGAGAGAACCTATCTGTGTGTGTGGGTCCTGTGTACCAGACCTTGATTTCCACTGGCCTTTCCAAGTGGGAGCTGGGCCCATACTACACAGAACACTGTCCTATACATTATTATAAATTGTACATTAAAATTGACTTAAAGAAAGGGTATTATTGAAAAGTGATGAATAAATAATCTTTTTTATAAAAAATTTAAGTATCAACTTTAATTTTGGGGCGGTGCTCCGCCCACAGAGTTCTTCCCCCACCCCATCCCCGTCTGTCTAAGACAGGATCTGCTTGGAGAGGAAAGGTGGCTAGTTTCTCAAAGGAGAAGGACCAGTGGGCTTTCTTTGGGTTCAATTTGCATAGGAATACAGGTAAAGCTCATCGATCATTGTCAGGCAGTAAGGATCAAACAATAAATAACATGCAAAGAAATATGAGGGCTTATTCTGAGTCAGGGTCAGTTAACTAAAGGGCCATAAAACTCTAGGAAACAAACTCATTTCATGCTCTGACCCTTATCAGAAAATTGAGAACATTCTTAGCAAAACAGGTTTCACAGGATTTTATGCATTCTTTCTTAGGCCTGATCACCCTGGGGAACCACCTGTTTCTGCCCAGAGCTGCACTGCCCTCTAGCATTGTTTCTGGCTTAAGTCAGGCAGGGGAAGTAAGGCAGCCAAGAGATTAGTAGGAGACTTCTTGCAGACAGAATGAGGACTCAGGCTATGTCAAAGCCAAGGGGTGAGGGCTCATCACTCTCTCTTTCTGTAGCCCCCCAAGTCCTTCCCTGAGGGTCCCTTCACAACCATGCCTGTCTTAGGTCATCCCTCCCTTAAGGAATCTTACCTGTCACTGATGGACCAATCATCCGCCTGGGGCCAAGCAGGGTGAAGTAAAAGGGGGCAGAAGTGGCACCCCTGCCAGGGAGATAAGCTTTGTCTCTTTAGTGGCTTAAGATCCCAATGTCTTTTTACTCAGCCTTAGCCATGGATGGTTACAGCTTCTGAAACCAGGCAGAGTGGTTCCCAACACAACTATTCCATTTTCTGACCACCACCTCTTCCTCTCCCTCACTCTGTATATTACCAATGCTACAATTCTTTGACCCTACTGGGCCCTCCACCTTTTCACTCTCCTCCTACTTAATGTCCACCCTTTCTCCTTTATCCCACTTAGATTCTATTGTCTATCTTTAGAATCACTCCCGTGCATCCCTCATCATTCTTGCCCTGTCCTTCAATTGGCTAAGTGGTATCCCAGGTTAAATCACTCTGCCTACTTCACACTTCATCTAATCAGCTGAGTGGGGTTGGAGAAAACCACACCACTAGCATGACTGGACTCATTTTAAATTCATGCCCACTAACTCCAGGTGGCCCATGGCACTACCAATGTTGCCCTAGTTAACCCTCTGCGCCCCTCTTCTCAGCAACGATTTCTTATCTTCTCACGGAAGCGTTCCCCAAAATAAAAAGAAATTCTGTAATTAGAAGTAAAATGGAGTTCTGGTCAGAAAATGGCAACAGTCTTCTATTCTGCTTTTTAAAATACTGGTACTTTGTTAAATTCCTCTTTGATATCAAATTTAAGTGTTTCCTAGTACGAACATTGAAATTCCTAGTGTTGAACATCCTTTATTTATAGAAAATATGCTACTTATAGAGGTAAATGTTAAAATGACTTTACATTTAATCACTTGTGGTTGCTTTATTTCATTTATTAGATATTTAATCATTTCCAAATTACAATGATTATATTGTATTCTTTTTTCATTTCTTGTTTTCATATGAAAATTTCCCTAGATTTATAACATAGCAGAATATTTACAAGTTATCCCAAAATTTATGTCTAGAAAAAAAGAGTAGATATTTTTATTCCTTGTTCTTATAAGGGTTTGAGGTGGCAAATCATAAAAATCTACCTTGGTTGGCTTCTTAGGTAGAAAAAGAATTAAAGGCTAGTGGGTAGCTCACAGAAGCTCTATGGTGGCTTAAGAATCTGGTTCGAGGCTTAGCAGTCAGGAACAATGTTTAATTACTCCTGCAGGAGCCATTACAGCTCTCACAGCCCTGCTGCCACTGGTCAGCACCTCTGCCAGGACTTGCACAGATGCTGCCCAGCTCACGCTGGTGATGCTCAGGAGCGGGTGCCAGAAACTCTGGCACTGATGCCCCTGAACAGCCCAATATTACTGTTGTCATGCTTTCCAGCAGACAAATTTTGCATGCCTTCTTTCTTCCATTGCTCGTTTCTGAACCAAAGTCAGATGCAAGTGCATCTGATTGGTGGAATCCAGGCCATACACCTGTGCCCTTGCTGCAAGGGAACCTGGGAAAGCCAATTTTCTGTTTCAACCTGTGGCAGTGAAACTCATAAGACAAGACATTCCCCAAACATTAAAGAGTGTTTAAAGGGTGATGGGCAATCAGAGATGTTCACGAGACAGATGTCCACAGGGAGAGATTTCTCTCTTAGTGAGTGCTTCTGAAACCAGAAAAGTTGGTGTTCTTGCTGTGTGTCACTACTAAAACCAATAAGCAGAGACGGGGATTGAATCTTTATAGGTGCTTTATTCAGATGGCTGGCAATCTAAGAAGACAGCAGGTTATGTACCCTAACAGATTATTACATCTTTCAAGCCAGCCTTTCTATAAGGAGGAAAAAGTGTAGGTAAGGTATTTGGAACTCAAGGGGGGGGGGAAAGTGTAGGAAAATAATTTGGAACTCAGGAAAGGTGTTAATCAGATAAAAGCTGCAGTTTGGCAATTTCCCTAATGCCCTTTAACCTACTGATCAGTGCTTTTCTATCCGGGTTCTGTGTCCTGGGCATCGGGATGTCTCTCCCAGGAACACAATGGCTCGGATACCGTCTTGATCGCATATGGTGTCTTCTGGAGCACAAAGATTGAATTGCTCGTGGTCTCCTGGAATCAGGGTGGGCTGTACCTTCAGTTCCTAAAACAATAACTTTTTACATGCATTAATTACTAAACTTATTAACTATTACCTAAAACTAAAATTTCCCAACTATTGAGTTCCTCCTTCACGTCCTCTGTCTTAGGGTTCCATCAAATACTCAAAAAACCAACTGAAATATGGAAATGATGATACTTACCAAGTACTGCAGAGTGTGCTCCTTCATAGAGGAATATGGTGCCAATACCAGAATAATGCAATTGTCCCTTATTTCATCATATTCCAGATTCAGAGGAACTTCAGCTATAAGCCCAACTTTAAGACAATAATGGTGTTTAAAAGCTCAGAAAACATTTTGTACAAATAATTCACCTGCACCAAAATCTAAGCATTTTATAACTTCCAAAATACTGTTTCTTAAGAATCAGATTAATATCTTAATTTTTATAGGATAGTTTGATCATTTGCATTCTAAGAATAATTGTGCCTTTAAAGCCACTCTCATATTTACAAAATAGTATAATAATATTAACTTTCAATATGATCACCTCTACTCCTTTATATAAATGCAGAAGTTGACTCTGGTCTGCCAGGACACATTTATTCTCTCTGTGTACCTGTTGATAGTGCAAATAATGAAACTTTTCTTCACTGTTCCTTGTCATTAGCTTGTCTTGAAATCTCTGGTTAAAATACAGAAAATTAAGTTCATTTAGCCCTTTTGTGTCAAATTATTTTCAAGTGTTTTCTTTGTAGAATCACTGCCTTGTTTTTCCTCATATACCTGCCTTGGTGGCTATGCAGGCATGGGTCACACTGCCACCTGGTGTGCTGAGACAAACTTACTTCCATTCTGTGAAAACTACTAGGGCAGGGACCACACTCAGACCCTGCATTGCTGAGTCATACCGCAGGTTCAACGCCATTCTGGAGAACTTTGCAGGCATACAGAAAGCCAAAAGAGAGGTGTGCATCAATGGCAAACACAAATCATTTCATAGAGGAAGGGGGAAACCATAAGTATTCAGTATTTTTAATTCAGCAAATGTTTATTAAAGGGCCACTGCAGATAAGGTTTGTGCTTGGTCCCACAGGTGACCCAGAAATGAGGAAGACAATCCCTGCAGCAGAATACAATATGAGTTAAGCACACAAAGTGCATGAATGGGTAAGAGATCACAAGAAGTAATATCAAAACAAGACAAAACAAAATGAAAACAGACTTCTTAGAGGAGTGGTATTTGGGATAGGCCTAGAAGGAGATTTGGAATTTCATGGTCAGAGAACTGAAGAGGATGAGAAAAATACACATGCCCAAAATACTAAAATAATAAATTAAAACTTCTAGTTAAAAAAGTCTTATTTTATTATCTTATTTTATCAACAGCAAAGTGCACAAGAGAAAATTTACAGTTTTCACAGCCACTTGTGATTAGAATTCTATTATTAAAAGGGTAAAAAATATTTAAATTAAAAAACTTGATAGTTAAATTTTGCTTTTCTTAAAAAGTAATTTCTAAATGATAGTATTTGATAGCAATACTTCCATTAAGGTTTCTTTAAATCCCCTTTGCCCCCCCCAAAAGACAAAAAGTCTCCCATATAGATTTTTTTATAATTTTAAAATAATTCAGATAATACATTTATAACAATTGTATGTTCACTGGCCATAAATGAATTAATAACTGTTTACTTTTAAAGTTTTTCTTAAATTGATGCTTGGGTGTTGATTCTTAGGAACTCAGCAAATTAGTTTCATCCCCTCATTCTAATTATAAAATTAATGCTTTTATACTGTATATGTCAATATCTTCAAATACCATACCAATTATTTGAGTTATAGTCCAGACAGAGCTATCAGTTTATTTTGCAATCCTGAATTTAAATTTTGATTTTACAGAAGAGTGTGCTCTTGGCGTATGTTTTTCTCAGATTTCTGGAATGTTTACATAAATTTCGTAAGTGTTCTGTGTCATAGAAATAAATCAATGACTTGAATTTTTGTTACAATAGTCTTAAATACATACCCACTCATTTTGGGAAAATAACGATTCATGTAAATTGAATAATACCCAACACAAAATAACTTTTAAATATGTAATTCTATTAATCCCTAACTTTTAAAAAGAACTTTTTCCTTTTTTCATGTTAACAAAATCTATATATTTTTAAAAGTTATATGATAGAGATTGCTTTACATAGTATTTGGATTACATATCTTAATATATCTTAATAGATAAATATGACATGAGGATTTCAAAATCTCATTTTTTAATGTATTTTTTCTTCTAGATGTTTGTAGACTAGACATAACCTTTAATTAATCTGGTTTCATGTATTTGCTTTCTTATTAATAAAAATTCTGAAGGACAAAAATCATTCTAAAAATTCTTAAACTTTTGAGATAAATATACACTACGGTATTATAATATGTAATAATAGTTAATATTACATCACAATATTTTGCACATTACCAAGTTTTTACTGTGAATGTATTTCTGGTGCCATGGTTTAATTATGTAGAATTTTGTAACAACTAATAGCAGAATATGTGAAATGGCCTAGCATATTGTGCAATACATTTTGGGTTAAGTACCCCACGATCTAAGGATCTGCCCTTTCTCTCAGAGAGAAGTTACCCTGATGTGCAAAGCCACCCTCAGAAGCCCTAAAGACTCAAAATGCAGCATCTGTATAGGACTCAAACATCGGTGCAACTCAGTAACATTATTCTCTGAAAAAATGAGTTAATCCTACCTCACAGCTAGTCACAGATTGCTTTATCAGGGGAAAGAAATGCTAAGGGTAAGAAGATTTTTATATGGCTAGAGGGTGGTAACAGAAAGGTTCAGGGATGAGTCTTTATAATTAGGAAGAACAGAAGGCTGATGATGAGGGCTAAGAAATAAGTCCCTTCTGCAGTAAAAGAGTCAGGAAGTGCAAAATGCAACTGTGGAATCCAGGACATCACACAAAATATTCTGAACAAGCTCTTACTCCATGACAAATATCCACCCCTGCACAGCACTGTCTGCTGCAGCCATGATGCCTACAACAACCTGTGTCTTCGCTTACTGACAGTCTTTCTTCCTCTGCTCTGCCACAGTTAAATGTGTGCAATGAATCCACCTTCTTGGCTCTCACTGTATGAAGTGATTCTAAATAAACTGTGTAGTCTAGCTACAGATGTTTGGAGACATGCATGGTGAGTCACTTGCCCCAAAATAATCTACAATGCTCGTTTGATTGGTGGATGGATGGATACATACATACATACGTAACTATATATTCATTTATCCATCAATAAACATTTATTCCCTCCTTCTATAATAAAAAAATTGAAGCTGGGTGACTACCTGCCTAGTTAGATTACATTTCCCAGTCTACTTTGAAGTCAAAGTAATATGAATGGAAGTAACATTTAACCTTGTTATCCCCTTAGTTAAAGTTGTTTTCATCTCTTTCCAGAACATCTAAAAACATCTCATTGAACTCTAAATAAAATCTCAAATCCTTAACATAGTTCCCCATCTCTATCTGTAGCCTTAACCTGTGTCACTCTGCCCCTCACTAAGACTTTTATTCATCATCCAAATACAATAAACACTTTCTTATATCACGGTCTGAGCCACTGTATTTATTTTGTAGGGATGCCATAACAAATGATCACAAAGTGGGTGGCTTAAACACCACAAATGTGTTCTCAGTTCTGGAGACTGGAAGTCCAAAAGCAATGTATGGGCAGAGCCATGCTCTCTTCTGAAAGCTCTAGCCAAAGATCTTTCTCCCTCTTCTAGCTGCTAGTGGTTGCTGGCATCCTCTATGTTCCCCAGTTTATATAGAGACATCACTCCAATCTCTGCCTCTATCTTCTCCCCTGTATCTCTTTCTGTATCTAAATTTCCTTCTATAAGGACGTTAGTTATAGAATTCAGGTTCACCCCAATACAGTATGATCTAATTTTAATTTAACTTGATTACATTTATAATGACCCTGCTTTCAAGTATGGTCACATTCACAGGGAGTAGAGGTTCAGACTTGAACATATTTTTTTTTAAATTCTTTATTTTATTGATTATGCTATTACAGTTGTCCCATTTTCCCCCTTCACTCCCCTCCACCCTGCCCATCCCCTCCCACCCACATTCCCCCCTTTAGTTCATGTCCATGTGTCATAAGTTCTTTAGTGTCTACATGTCCCATACTATTCTTGAACATACTTTTTTTTTAGGACACTGTTCAATCCATAACAGCCTCACTGTTCACAACAGAACATATTGAGTGGTAAGAACACGACTCCAGAGCTCAGATTGCTTCAATTAGCCATGTGATCATAGGCAAGTCACATAACCTCTCTAGGCTTCAGTTTTTATATCTGTAAAATGACCAGGGAAATAGCATCTCCATCCCAGGGATAATCTGAGAATTAAGTGAACTGAGTAGTTTCCAGAACATAGTTACAAATTCGCATTCCCTGGCCCTACTCAAAACTACAGGAATGGCGGGGGGGAGGGGGGGGGGATGAAGAATCTGTACTTTAAAAAAGCCCACACCCAAGAGATCCTTTTGCAAAGCACCTGTTGGTGCAGGTGACTTTCTTGCAGGAGGACCACACGCAAAGACTTGGTATTATGGAAAAACAACAGCATTCACCCTGCTGACTTCAGGACGGTTGCGATCAAATCCTTTATCAGAACTCACCTCCCACTCTACAGCCGCAGAACTGAACTGAGCATGCTCTCCCAGACAGAAGGCAGGGCTCCTTCAGCCCCGCCTCCTGGGGGGGAACCGGCGGGCGCAGGGGGCGGGGCCCTCCTTAGTAACCTAATTTCGGTTTCTCCCCGCCTTGGTCTAGAACCCCGCCCCTGTCTCTCTGACCAATCACACGGTAGGTTGCTGAAGCTCGAGACCAATGCTCAGGGCCGTCCTTAATTCCTTTCTGCAGTTTGAAACTGTCAGGTTGCTGCTAAGGAAGCGCCCGTACTGGCTGTGGCTTTAGCGGTGACGCTGCGAGCAGACGCGGACGCAGAAGTTTGGGTTCGTGGAGAGCGGCGGCGGTGGGTAGCTGCGCCCCCGCCGACCCCGCATCCCTGGCGGAGACAGTGGAGTGGGATTTAAAGTTCCTTGGCCCGGATTTTCGCTCTCGAGGCTCGTACGGGACGGGACTGGGAGCATCTTCCCCCGGACGTGGGCCTTCCTGCTGTTCTGCCAGGGGGCAAGGTCGAGAGCTTTCCTCTCCGAAGCGTCGAGGAAAGAGGGCAGGAGGAAGGAGTGCCTGGAGTACAGCAATTGTGGTCGCCATAGGCTCTGGTCATTTAAAACGTAAGGGGAAAGAATAACGCTTTATTGCTTTTAAGTAAGAATTTGATTAAAACAGGGGTGGGTAGGAAGGTGAACCAAGAGAACTACCCTCTTTGCTTACTCTCAACTGCTTTGCCCCTCTGCTTCTAGTCCTTGGCGTGGGGAACGGCTGTTGGGCTCTCTTTTCTTGCCTGCATGTAGGGTTCATGAATGGGTGAAGGAACGTCACCCTGCCGCCAGCTTGCACCTTAATTCACTCTACCTCTGCCTCTTAGGGGTTACTTTTGAGTTTCCGGAACCCCCTTTCCCCATCAACCAGGTCATTACCAAAGTATAATTTGATTTCTCTGGCAATAGAAAAGCATTCAGAACATTTCTGTCTCCTGGTTTCTGATGTGTTGGGTTAGAGAATAATGAAAATTTAGTCAACTAATATACATCTGCCACCTAGTAAAGCAAGCTTCATTTTCCTCCCTTGTTTCTGAACCTAGAAGCACTAAGGAAAATGCTACTTTGTAGAGTTTTAAATAAACTGCCTTACCTTGTTGGCATCAGAGTAGGACAGCTGGAAGATTCAGAGCATATTTTCCAAAAGTATAATAATTGTTTTGTGTCTGCAGTATCTATATTTAAAAACTCTTTTTAAGTCCAATCATACTTTTCAGTTCATTTGTTTTGTTTTGTTTTAATAATCAGCCTCACCCCACCCCCACTCCCATACCTAACTGATCAGCAGACACATCCTAAAAGAAGAAATGAGTGAAAACAAATGGACCAAGTTACCACAGTGGTGGATTTGAAGTCCTGAGAAGCAGCCATTCCTTGCTGAGATGTATGTGCTTATTTTATCCTCCCTAATTGGCTTAACTAAAGACAGTCATGCTGAGATTTAGTTTACTTATCATATGTATACTCAGTGATACCCATTGAATAAAGTTGAAGTAACCTTTCCACAATCTAGCCCCCACCCATGTTTCTTCTATATAGCGCTTTTTCCTTCAATTTACTCATCTCTCACTTATTTTTTAGTGCACTGTGATTGAGACTTGCTCTACTTTCCATTGAACTTGTTCAGGCAAATACCTTAGCAACTTCCTGATTTCGGAATTCAAGGGACACTCTCCAGGTCTCATCTTTCTTTGCCATGTGATTCTTCTCCCTTCTTGAAGCTTTTGCAGTGCCGTTCTTTCTGAAAGTTCTACCAATCTGCTTCCTTTTTAGTCTTTGCTGGCTATTCTCTTCCCCCTTTAAATGTTAGTGGTTCTGGCTTTAACCTCTTCTCACTATGGTAGTGATCCTTAATTTTATTAGGGGTATAGTTTTCTCTAAACATATTGGAAGCCAGGGAATCCTCTTCCTAGAAAACTACATGTGCGCATTTATACTAAAAAATATCGCATGCAGTTTGGGTATATGGGCTTCAGAGTAAGATCTCTTTCTCATACTCCTTTTCATAGGTAATCTTATCCTCTTCTGTTTTCAGCATTTCCCATTGGCTGACAATTCCTCAAACTGTATCTCCAGCTAAAGTTCCAGTGCAGGGCTCCCACACTGCTTAACTCCAAGAAGCACCATTCACATCAAACCCATGGTTAGTGGCAGTCCGTGGAGTGGTGCACAGCATAATAGGTGTGGCCGTATACTGCATACCTGCAGCTTCACCTCAGTGCCTCATAGGTACCTCGCACCCAAAACATCTGATATTGAACCCACTATTCTTCCTCCTGACTTGTTCATCATCCTACATTTTTTGCCTTGTTGAGTGGCACTACCATTCATGTAGTTAACTCAAGCCAGACATCTGGAAGCCATCAACAATTCCCCCTTTAACTGCTTAACCAATTATTGATCATGATCTGTCATTCTCATTGCCATAACACAGCTATCCATAGTAAAACCCTCCATCCACTTCCCACTGCTGACGCCTACATTCAAGGCCTCATTTCTCTCCTGGATTACTGCCAGAGGGAACACTTAGTTCTTGGACTGCTGCATTCGGCTCTCAATTGATCTCTGTTTTTTCAGGATCCCAACTCTCCAATTCATCCTGAAAGTTGGCAGAGTGCTATTTTTAAAAGACAAGCATGATCTGGTTATCACTCATTTAAAACACTTTAATACCTTCTCTAAAATAAAGACCAAACTTTTTAACATGACATAATCATGACTTTCCACAATCTGGCTGCTCCTAATGTGTGCTTGTTTCATCCTTAGCTAAGCCTTGCTTTGCACCCTTTGCTTCAGCCTTATAAACCTACTTACGTTCCCAGCACACATATCCATGCCTCTGTGTGTCTGCTTATGCTGCTTTCCTGCCTGGCACATCCTGATAGCTTCTGTCTGTCCTTCAGGTCTCAGCACTGGGGTTCTCTTCTCTATAAAATTTTCTGTGGGTCCATTTCTCCTGCTTCACATTCTCATGATCTCACCCCAGGGGAAGTGGCTACTCCTCCCTCCCTCCTTTGCACCTCTGTTGTTTTAGGATCTAACAGCACTTTTTTCATCAGTCGCTGGCCCTCTCTATACATTGTAAAGCCCTTGAGGACTCTTCATCTTACTTCCTCACCAATGTCTTACATGTTATTAGTATTCAGGTAGTTTGATTACTCAACTACTTGTCTTTTAAATAATTCATTTACTTGTTACTAAAAGTACTTATTTTTTGTTAAGGCTTTCCATAATTTGTCTATGTGTGATTAGAATCTGTTGTTTTGCATAGGCTTGCTTTTCTTAAAATAATACTCCCGAAAGATAAGTTTCCCAGGCAGGGAATTAGCACGGATTGCTCATTCTCCTTGGCTCTGTGTCTTCAAAGAAAGCGCACAGCACTCCGGTTGTCACACATTGTGGAGCAGATCACAGTCCACTCTTCTCTGCGGGCTCGACTGCAGATTCTCCTGAGGAGCCTCCATTTTTCTTTGACTTTTCGGGTATTTGTCTCATCTCCTTTGCTCCTTTATACACTCACTAATTTGGGGAATTGGGTCTTTAACTATTTTATCTTACCCAGTGATTTTGTCTATGGTTGCTCAATATGTTGAATGATTTTAACGTGTCACAACTATTGTTTATAGGTTAGGATGGATTCCATCTTTATATAAAACGTTTTATTTTCGTTTAAATATTGTGGGGAAAAAAACCTCAAGTTTATTTATGTTTCACAGTATTTGTGCAGAATGTCATCAGATGAGGAGAAGTGCTCCCTTCCAGTGACGCAGAACGACTCCAACCGAAGCAGCTCAGTGTCTTCAGACCTGCAGGTGGGAAGACGTGTCTAAATGTGCTGTGGCTTCTTTTCAACAATAATAATGCGAGGGGAAACCAGGAATCCTCTTCCATTCGTTCATGCCATTTACATTTATAACTGTAGTGTGTATATAATGGATAATGTATATCAAAGTGTATCAAACTTTGAGAATTACTTTACGAACTTTGGGAAATACCTTATGTTGTTTTAACCTTTCAGAAAATAATTCACTCTGTGCAAAGGCTTGAAACACACACAAGGAGAAAAAGCTGGAAATGTCAAGAACTTTTCTTTCTTGACATTTTCTTAGTGTAGCCATCTTTTATGAATGCTGCTTTCACTTTCATGCCAATTGATACAATATCACACCACGCGGAGTTCTGGGGCCTGGGTTCCTTAGTGTTCTACTCCAGGTTCCAGTCCCCGTTGCCACAACATTTAGCACGTTCTGCTGCCCAGGATGTGGACAGTGACGGATAAACTGACTACAGAAGGTATGGGTTTTACATGAAATGTTTTATTCTAAATGTTTCATCATCAAAAATATGGATTCAGATTTCTAGAGTAGACTTTGAGAGAATACTGACATGGTATATTTTGAGTTTTATATTTATATCACTTAAGAGGGGAAAAAGCTAGACATTATGTTAAGGAGAGCAAGTTCTTATTGACACTATAATATAAGAAAAGCTTTAGAAAAATATTTTAGGAAACAAGTGTGTTCCTGTAATTGAAAGTACAGATTTAAATAATGGGAAGCTATTTTTAAAATATCTGTGATTATTTACAGGTAGAAACATGTGAATTGTGACGGATGTTTTCTCCTTGCCATCCCTCTGGGTGGCAGCTCGCCCGCTCAGTGCTATCTCTTTAGGTGACATGCTTTCCTGTACTCTTCATGTCTGCTCTATCCGAACTTCTTCCAAGAAGGAACTGATTAACTCATGTATACTTGTGACATTATGATTTATAATAAGAAATATATATTCGATTTGATCTTCATCCTGATTTCTGGCACAGAGTTCCTAAAACCATTGGAATTTCTTCAGTGATGAGAATGATAAAGGTGCCTTTTGTTATCAGGTGATTCTTGAACCCCCACCCCCAGGTGGGGCCGGATGCCAGAGGAACCAACTGTGCAATCAGATAGTTGGAATTTTCAGTCCTTCCCCCAACCCCCAAACTCCCAGGAAGAGAGAGGCTCTGGAATTGAGTTCAGTCACCAGTGGCCACGATTTAATCAATCATGCCTATGTAATGGAGCCTCCGTGGAAACCCAAAAAAGAATTCAGGGAACTTCTTGGTTGGGGAGCACATGGAGGTGCTAGGTGACTGGCGTGGACCTTCCATGCCTGTTCCCCATACCTTGCCCTGTGCCTCAATTCTATCTGGCTGTTCCTGAGTTATATCCTTTTATAATATACTGGTAATCTAGTAAAATGTTTGAGTTCTGTGAGCCACTCGAGGAAATTAATTGAACCTGAGGAAGGTGTCATTCGAACCACTGATATATAGCTAGCTGGTCTGTTAGAAGCACTGGGGATCTGAAGTTGGGGGTGGGGTGAGCAGTCTTGTGGGGCTGAGCCCTTGACCTGTGTGATCTGATGCTGTCTCTGGTGGATAGTGTCAGAAGTGAGTTGAATTATGAGACACCCAACTGATGTCCAAGAATTGCTCGTTGCTGGTGGGGAAAACCCATACATTGTAATTGTTGGGTCCAGAACACTTTATTACTAAAATGTCAACACCCTATAAGATCTCAGGTTGTTGTTGTCAAGAGACAAAGCTTTACATCAAAAGACTAAACCTCTAGAGTAGAATTTAATAGAGGGATAGGGAAGGATGTTCTACATGTGCCAGAAATCATTTTGTGTTATTGGTTATCTGCTTGGAATGTCAGCCCAACTAAGATTCTGTTTCTTAGTAACCCTCAGCATGTGACTCTACTGGTTCTTGACTACAGTTGAACGTCTACCCATGTTCCATTATTGAAAACATTTCAAAATATAAATAACAAAAATGGTGTTAAAAATAAAATAGCTATACACTTTTATACACAATAAATATGTACCACTGTTGTTGTTCTTTTGCCTGAGTGTCCATTACAACAGTGCCATAAAGCATTATTTATTACTGGTTTCTCACAGGAAGAGTATGAAGAACTGCTTCGCTATGCTATAGTGACCCCAAATATTGAATCGGGTGCATCACAGCCATCTCGTTCTAAGGGAGAAGTGCTGACAGATGGTAGATTTCCTACTGTAATCGATGATATTCTTCGTAATCAAGGTTATGTATATTTTTCAATATCTCTTGATTTAAGATGTTATTTGAGCTTATTAATGTTATTGATGTATGATTGTGAGAATGCCTCTCCAGTTATTCTTCTCACTATTATGGGGAAACATTTTACATTTTAATATGTTATTCTTGGCTCTTGTAGGACAGCTGGATTTTTATATGAGCTTCTTTTATTACTTTTATGAAAAGTAATAAAGTTAGAGCAACATTGCATGTCTCCTGGTGCGGTATGTTGTGTCTCTGCACTTGCTCCAATGGTAGTTTACCATTATTATCTTGGAAAATAAATGCCCAATCTCTCAAGTTAAAGATGCTCCACAGGTAGCCCTCAGAACCCCTTACATTTATGAACCATGTGCTAAGACTTTGTCAGCAGTCTTTACATGGGCACAACGGACTATTTGGATTATCACCACAATCTTGGGACTATGTCAGTGACAGCATTGAGAGCTCATTCAGTCTAGGATGTGTGTTGATAGATGAGTAAAGGTTGAAAAAGGAGTTGACACTCCTTTTACTTACATGTTTCTTATTCAGTAAAGTACACATCCCAAACAACTTGCTCTGAATAAGGGTACCGAAAGCCCGTAAAACAGCCCTGATAATAGGCAATTGAACAACAATAGGTGTGACTCTAAGGTTCCCTCCTTGAAGGCCGATGACACGGCTGTATAGCAGGCTCCTGGGTTTTTGGTGAGTCTCAGCCCTAGTGTCTGCGGTCCTTCTCCCTCTGTAGACGTGGAGTTTTCATTGCTTCTCAGTCTTTGGCCTATTGCATTGAATCAATAAATAGACCACAGTTGTAAAGTAAATATATTTATTTACTCTCCCACTGAAACATTCTAATACTGAATATTTTCTACCCAAATTTTATTGATCTTGAAGTGATATGACCCTTAGATTTATTCATTCAGTATCAGTGATCTTGACGATGTTTTGATTACAATGGCACCTCGGAATGGAGCTCGTGCTGAGCAAACCCAAAGTCCTGTGTACTGTCTTACAAATGGACACAGGCGACTGTGTCAGCCTCCTGAACCTCTGCCCCGAAGGTGCTCACCAAAAGCTTGCTTTCTTTTCCGTTGGCTGCAGTACTACTGTACTGTTGTTCCCAGTGGCACAATGTGGGAGACCTTTCCTTGCTCCAACTCTGCAACCTTTCAAGGCCATTTGGGATTTAAGACCCTGCTCTTTCTAGTGTGTAAGTTAGTATTTCTTTAAGCTTTGCCTTTATCAAAAAGGACTTGGGACCTAAGCATACAACATTCAGTGAATGTATATAAAGATGATCCTGCTTCACACATAGACTTGGTTAGAATGGACTATGTAAATTTGCCATCCCATTCTCTTTACTCATAGTACTGCCATTGCTTGGTGTACGTGAGGTGTGTCAAAGTGGGCAAAGTCATTCTTGTGAGGTTTTTCCTGGTTTTCTTTTCACCATGTATTGACTAAAGGTTCCTGAGATAGAAGTAAGGAAGTCCCTGTTTTGAGGGGAAGCAGTTTCACTTTAGTTCAGTTGCAGCTAATGAAAACAGCAGGCCCCTGGAAGTATCAGTGCTGTTAGGTAGCATAGTCTTTTCTAAGTTCTAATGTCATTCAGCCACTGATTCTCTTAGTGTGAATTGAATGCCGCAGTAGACTGAATTCTCTTTCACCATATTCGGTGGATGAAATTGAGCTTATTAATGACATAATAACACTTCTTCTAGTTTGAGAGTCTGTTCTTTATCCTTGTTCTTTGTGTTAACATTCCTATGACCCCAGCATGTTGTGTATTTCTTGTTCTAAAATTTTTCTTATGTACCTCACCTTCTTAAATTAGGTGTGTGTGATCAGGCATTTTATTTAAGAGTGCTTTGGTTTAAGGTTTTAAAAACACCTTTTTCTTTTCAGTAGGAAATAGTCCTGCAGAGAGAGAAGCAAGGATGGAAGTTGGAAAAGGACGTGATGTAAATATTGTAAGTCATCCAAAGACAGAAGGTATGACTTTCCCTTAGCTTGTTTTTTATTAATGTCAATACTTTGTGGTTTGATGAATATCATCTATGTAGTAAGAGAAATAATTTTAGCATATTACTTATTGGCAGGATTTAAAAATGCTATTGTTGATCATTTATTGGGTAGTATTATTTAAAATAATTTCACAATTCAAAATAATACAGTTAAGACAGGTTTATGTATTATAGTGTGTGACATCCTTTCTTAAATCTGCTAGATTAAGGGCAAATATTTTTAAAGTTTCAATGGGATACCAGGTAGTTTGACCGGTTAAAGTTTTGTCCTAAACCTGTGCATCATTTCCCAATTAAGTGTACCAACTTAGTGATTTTTATCCTACCTTTACACCACCTGTTCTATCATTCACATGCTTTTCTTCAGATATGTTCATTTTTACCTTAAATTTATTTTAAAAGAAAAATTCACATGTTATTATTGGTAACATAAAACAAATATACATTATACATTTATCACAAATAGAAAGCAATGGTAAAAATAAGTGAATCTAAAACAAAGTTACGAAAGTTAGGTTGAATACCTTCCGTGGTGTATTCGTCCTGAAGTCTGCTTTTTCTTTGTTGAGAGATTAGCAAGTGTTACAGTGATTTCAAAAGCATCCTGGCACCAGCTTGAAACTTTCTTTGACATAGAGTAATTAATGTAATAAAAACAGAACACTTTTCATACTATGTGATTCAGTGTTATTTAACTGAGGGGTCATTTAAGCCACTATATAAGAAATGCCTCTATCCTTTAGTTTCCTCACTTGTAAACAGAGGGCTTGGGCAATGTAATCTAGGGGCCTTCTGAGTTTTCCTGTGCAGCCTCTGCTTCTGCTGGAGTACAATCTGTTCATTTTCAGTAAGGATCATCTCAGTGTGGTAGGGAGAGCTCATGTATGGGCTAATCCGCCCAGAAGCTCTGAGTTCTGTGCCGCATCTTAGGAGCTTTGTTCACCTGAGTGTGCTCAAGGACCAGAGAATCTACCTCTAAACCCTTAAGGTCAGCATTACTCTCTTCATTTGTAAGCATGTGCTGCAAAAATTGAGCACTTTTTTTGATCCACTGACCCTGTGTCCAGCCCCACTGTTTGGCCTGGGCACACCTACTGAAACTCCACCATTATATCAACAGAATGCCACACATTGTTCTGTACAGTGCCATCCTTCAGATACTTGGGGGCTTTTTGGATGTGCATGCTCTTGATGGCCTGGGCAGTTTCACAAGTGCTCTTAAAGTGAACCCAAAGATTTGAGTGTCTTGATTTGCATGACTTTGTAGGGCTTTCTAGGTCAAGTGATTAGCAAATTATTTTCAGAAGTCACCTCAGGCTGCTTTCTGGAAGAGCCCAAGTTCTTAAGTTACATGCTTCTGTTCTTTTAAAGGTGAATATTTAGAAAGAAAGAAAGAAATAGATATATAGATAAATAAATAAAAGCAAGCCCTAGCCAGGTAGGCTCCATGAGTGGAGCAGCATCCCATACACCAAAATGTTGCTGTTCAATCCCCAGTCAGGGTACATAACCCAGGTTGTGGGTTCCATCCCTGCTTGGGGCACATATGGGAGACAATATATTGATGTTTCTCCAGCACATCAATATTTCTCTCTCTCTCTCTCCCTCTCTCTCTGCTTTCCTCTCTAAAACACATATCCTCAGGTCAGGGTGAAGGAAGGAAGGAAGAAAGGAAGCAAGCAAGCAAGCAAGCAAGCAAGCAGAGCCTATTGTTTTCCCCATGAATGCAAATCTAGTTGGTAAAATCTACTAAAAGAGACAATTCATGTACTTTATGTCATTCCATCTTACTGAGTTCCTAAACCACCTTCAGTATATATAGGTAGTATTTCTTTTATTTATTTTATTTATACTTTCAAATCATATTTTATTTTGTTATTATAGTTGTCCCAATTTTTCCCCTTTTGCCCCCATCTACCCAGGACCCCCCAATCCCTAGGGCATTTCCCCACACCATAGTTCATGTCCATGGGCCATGCGTATAAGATCTTTGGCTGCTCCATTTCCTTTACTGTACTTTACATCCCCATGGCTATTCTGTAACTACCTATTTGTACTTAATCCCCTTTTCACCCATTTACCCGCACTCCCCTCCCATATGGCAACCATCAACACACTTGCTGTATCCATGATGCTGTCTCTATTCTTCTTGTCTGCTTAGTTGTTTTTTTAGATTCAGTTGTTGATAGATTTTTATTTTTTGCCATTTTCTTGTTCATAGTTTTGAACTTATTTTTCTTAAATAAATCCTTTTAACATTTCATATAATAATGGTTTGGTTAAGATGAACTCCTTTAGTTTTTTTCTTGTCTGGGAAGCTCTTTATCTGCCCTTGATTCTAAACGATAGTTTTGCTGGGTAGAGCAATCTTGGCTATAGGTCCCTGCTTTTCATGACTTTGAGTATTTCTGACCAGTCCCTTCAAGCCTACAAAGTTTCTTTTGAGAAATCAGCTGACAGTCTTATGAGAACTCCCCTGTAGGTAACTAACTTCTTTCATCTTGCTCCTTTTAGGATTCTCTCTTTATCTTTAACTTTTGGAATTTTATTTTATTTTATTTTTTTTAAAGATTTTATTTATTTATATTTTTAGAGAGGGAAGGGAGGGAGAGAGAGAGAAACATCAATGTGCGGTTGCTGGGGGACATGGCCTGCAACCTAGGCATGTGCCCTGACTGGGAATCGAACCTGCGATGCCTGGTTCGCAGCCCGCGCTCAATCCACTGAGCCACACCAGCCAGGGCAACTTTTGGAATTTTAACTATGATGTGTCTTGGAGTGGGCCTCTTTGCATCCATCTTGTTTGGGACTCTCTGTGCCTCCTGGGCTTACATGTCTATTTCCTTCACCAAATTAAGGAAGTTTTCTTTCATTATTTTTTCCAGTAGATTTCCAGGTTCTTGCTCTTCCTCTTCTCCTGCTTGCACCCCTATGATGCAAATGGTAGAATGCTTGAAGCTTTCCCAGAGGCTACTTACACTATCCTCATTTTGTTTGTTTTTGCATTCTTTTTTCTTCTTGTTGTTCTGATTGGTTCTTTTTTACTTCCTATATTCCAAATCATTGATTTAATTTTCGTCTTCATCCACTCTACTATTGTTTCCCTGTAAATTGTTCTTTATTTCAATTAGTGTATCCTTCATTTCTGACTGGATCTTTTTTATGTTGTTGAGGTCCTCACTAAGTTCCTTAAGCATTATTATAACCAGTGCTTTGAACTCTATCTGATATATTGCTTATCTCCATTTTGTTTAGTTCTTTTTCTGGAATTTTGATCTGTCCTTTCATTTGAGCCATGTTTCTTTGTCTCCTCGTTTAGCAGTCTCCCTGTGTTTGTTTCTAGGTATTAGGTAGAGCTGCTTTGACTCCATGTCTTAGTAGTGTGGCCTAATGCAGCAGGTGTCCTGTAGGGTCCAGTGGCATGGCCTCCCCTATCATCCAAGCTCTGTATTCGAGGTGTGCCCTTCATGCAGGCTGAGTACCCCCATCTCTTGGAGCCATGATTGTTGTTGGTAGGTTAATGAGAGGGATTTACCCAGGCCTGTCAGCTGCAAGGACTGACTCTGACCACTGACCACCAACCTCTGCCCTTTGTGGAGGATCATCTGTACAGAGGCAGAGTGATGGTGCTGTGTGACATGGTCGGCAGGTGTCCAATGGTTGCACAGTCTCTGGGGTTTCCTGGGTGGTGCAGGCCAAGGTCACTATAAAGCAATCTGAGATAGCTGCTACTTGTGCTGGTCTTAGAGATTCCTAGGCAAAGCCAAGTTGTGAATCTCAGCTGGCTGCTGCTACAGCCAGGCCTGGGGCCACTTAGCAAGAGGTATAGGGGCTGGGGACATACTGAGGCCTGCTGCTGCTAGTTTGATAGGATTTAGGAAGTTGTGAAGCTTGATCCCAGACCAGCCATCATATGGAAAAGTCATAATTAACAGTTTGGATAGGCCTGTACGTTGGGTGGGACAGGGTCTCAGGAACTCCAGGGTGGGGCAAACAGTGTTAGCCAGCTTGATGGAGTTTCAGATATGGCACCTGCATGCTGGCTCTGCAGCTCTGTCGGGAGAGAGCTCAGAAAACAGACAATGGCCTCTGCCCTCCTTTCTGTCGGTGAAAAAACTGTCCCCCGGTTCTCACCTTGATTCCAGACACTTCAGTTCCTCTCATATGCCACTAGTTCCTTTCAAGCTGCTACGCTGGTGCTGGAGCTCAGAGGGAGTGAGTCTAAGTAAGTCCCTAAGTGGGTTCTTTAAGAGGAACTGCTTAGGGCTCTAGAAGTTCTTCCACCGACTCAGTCTGCCCTGGTTTTTGCAGCCAGGAGTTGTGGGGACTTTTCTTCCTGGCACTGGAACCCTGGGCTGGGGTTCTGGTGTGGAGTTGGGATTCCTTGCTCCTGAGACATCCCTCCCAAATTTTTATCGACCACACATGGTTGTGGGACCAGCCTGCTCTACTTTTCCACCCCTCCTACCAGTCTGGATGGATGTGGTTTCTTTAATTCCATGGTTGTCAGACTTCCATTCACCTTGATTTCTGATGGTTCTGAGTGATGGCTCTTCTGTATTTTAGTTGTAATTTGGATGTGGCTACATGAGACAAGCCGTATTCACGTCTGTAACCATCCCGACTGGAAGTGCCTAGGCAGTGGTTCTTAGTTTAACTAGCTTGAAATATCTGTTGGTGTATTTTTTTTTTTTTTGCAAAACCTATATATTAGGTAATTATTTTCCTAATCATTTTTTTAAAAACATCTTGAAAGACTTTCTTTGAAGTAACAAGTTCTATAGTGAATTGATCTTTATTTGAGTCATTTTGTAAGGATGAGAGAAAAACCCTTCAGTCTTAGTTGTAGGAACCTCATAACAAAAGTGTGATATGTAAGAAATGATGATGAATCACCTCTAATTCCAACATACATGTAAGATGAATTTTCTATTTTATACTTTTTAAACATAGATACCCGTTCTCTTTCTGACTCCGGCTCTCACCCCCATTCCCACCCCCCATGTATATGAGCAGGGAATGGAAGTGTGTGTGTGTGTGTGTGTGTGTGTGTGTATTTTATTTAAATATATAAATGTTGTATTTCTCATCTATGTGTCAGAGGCAAAAAGGGTGCCTTACAGTTGAGTATCTGATGAAGTACCTTACTGGTGTCCTCTCTACTCATAGGGTTGAATTTAGTAGTGTTAAAACCCACCCCAGTGTTTGACAGAAAGTAATAATGACCTACATACATACAGCCACTCTGACCTTGGTCAATTATTTAACCCTTTCTGAATCTCAGTTTCTTCATCAGTAAAATGGAGATAATAATACCCTTCTTTTAGGGTAGCATGTATTACAAGAGCTAATCCTTATAGCATTCTTATTATAGAAATATACAAAGCACTTAGAACATGTTGATATGATTACACAGATGATAATGGAGTCAGCTCGGGCTGGAAGAGGATATACGAGGGGAAACCCCCCCCAAAAAAAAAAACAGAATTTACTTATAAAATACTATATTGTATATTTATTCTTACATGTTTAAACTTCAGTCACCTTTAAGGTAACCTCCATTTGATGCAATACACCTATTGAGACATTTTTCCACTGCTCCAAACAGTTACTGAATTCATCAATTCTGATGCCTTTTAGTGCTTCTGTTGTTTTTTTTCTTCACCTTTTCCACATCAGCAAAATATTTCCCTTTGAGTCCTTTTCTTCATTTGAGGAAACAAAAAATTACTCAGGGCAGGATTGGGTGAATAGGGAGGGTGGGGCACAAGGTCATGCATACCATTTTTGGTCAAAAATTGCTGAACACTTAGCATGGTGTGGACAGGTGCCCTCATAAATCATCCATCATGAAATGGGCAAAAGTGTTGAAAGAGTCTTCAAAAATAGCCAGATTAGCCCTGGCCATCGTGGCTGAGTTGGTTGGACATCCTTTTGTAAACCTGAAGGTTGCTGGTTCAATTCCTTGTCAGGTTACATGCCCAGGTTGCGGGCTCTGTGCCCTGCCCCTGTCAGGGCCCTTGCAGAAGGCACAAAGCAACTTGTTGATGTTTCTCTCTCTCTCTTTCTCTGTCCCTTCCCCTCTGTCTAAAATGAAATAACAGATTTTAAAAAAATTTTCAAAATAGCCAGATTATACAGAAATGATTTTTCTCTGCATTATTCTCAGCCTGTGTTGTAACTGACATCTTCTAGTCTTCCAGTATAAGTCCTGACTAATTTGGATTGTTTTGAATTTGTCTTGACAGCTACAACTTTTTTTAAAATTCTAGGGTCATCACCAGTATCATCACCAAGGAAGTCCTCTCACCCGGTCATGGATTTTTTCAGTTCAAATCTTTTAGGCGACTCTTCCACAGCGGGGTCTAATTCTAGTCCTGCAGGTGTTCACGAACTAGCGGTGGGTGACCTTCTTGTTTCTGAGGAAAACCTTCAAAAGGTGGAAAATGTACTGGATCTTTGGAGTTCAGGCCTTAAGGTACTGTTGTTGAATTAGCATGACAGTTTTGCTCTTAATTCCATTGTTTTTCTTTTCTTTGAATTAAAAGGTATTTTTTTTATCTTTAGTTTTATACGATCAGCGCAGTATCTTAAACCTGTGCTTCTCAGTCTTTAACGTCCATATAAATCACCTGGGAGTCCTGTTGAAATGCAGCTTCTTGGCTTGGCGAGGGCCTGAGATGCGTTCCTAATAAGCTCTAGGGTGATGCTGCTGGTTCAGAAAACATACTTTGAATAGCATAGTTTTAAATAGTTGCTGGAACAGCTTTGAACATTCTACTGAATTTCTCAGGTTTTGAAAGACTCAGCCTGCACGTGACTGAGACACTCATTGAGCCTTTACTGCATCATAGCTATGACTAATGGAAATGTCTCCTTGTATGTGAAACACAAAATCCACTTTTAGCAACATATATTCATTTTATAGCCACTCTGATATCCCCACCATATATAACTGATATATCTATAAAAATTGATTCTTTCTTTGGTGATGTTAGTGGCCTTTAAGTGAAACAAAGTATTATAGAAATGACAGGGGTTTTTTTGCTATTTAAATATAATTAAGAAAATAATCATTTTTCTGAAGCAGTTTGAGACAACAAAGCTGAGTATTCACATGAGTGGATAAATAATGGTCACGACAGTTCTGTGGCATCTATATTTCTCAGTTACTTGAACTATAAATTCCAGATAAATCTTTTAGTTAGTTTCTACCATTTTCCCCAAGGGAAGAGGTTTCATGCTTCCAATCATGGTGTTAGTCAACTGCAGTTGTGTACCACCAACCCTTTAAATTGTTCTATATTCAGATAACATGGTTATTTGGTCTTTTAGGCCAGTCAGTAGGGTGAAAATGGATCAGACTTAGCACTTTGTTAAAGCGGCTGTTGTGAGAAATGATTTGGGGGAAGAAAGCACCAACTCCCGCGGTTCCCGCCACCCTTCCCTACCTGAGTAACTCCTCGATCCTGTGGCTCAGGTGGGGCACTGCCCCACGTTTCTTCTTTCTCGATCCATCTTAATATGGACATTTAAGTCCTTGAATCAACAAAGGACCTGTTTATTAGTGACTGAGACCTGGAATTTTTTAAATTATGAGATTTCATACGGAGTAGCTTAAAATAGGAAAAATTTCATAACCTTAGTATGGTGAATGCGAACTAAGAGGAACTGTAACTGTTGGACTTGTAAACGTTTTCAGTAGTGATTTAAAAAAATAAATAAATAACTCTCGTGTTGATTGCTTGTTCTGATTTTTTTTTAAGTGTTTCTAAACTTTAGTGTAATTTTAAGAAGCACCATTAAGGAACAAACTGCTTAGTTATTAGTATCTTTACTTTTCAGACAAACGTCATATCTGAACTGACGAAATGGAGACTAAATTTTATTGACTGGCATCGTGTGGAAATGAAAAAAGAGAAAGAAAAACATGCAGCACATTTAAAACAACTGTGCAACCAGATCAACAGCTTGAAGGAGCTGCAAAAGGCCTATGAAATCTCTATTGGGAGAAAAGATGAGGTGTTCTTTTATTACTATAGTTCTTTTTAACTAAGATTCAGTAACTGTATTAAATAATAAATGCCTGGAAGTGGTTTTTTAGGTCATGCAAGATACAAGAGGAGGATTGCTTCAGAAACTGGTAGAAAAATAGATGCACAGATATATGATTTATTCTTCCTATTAAACATGCTATAGTCACGCCATTTTATTATCTTCGAAATCAACTTTGGTGTGCTTGAAGTTTTAAGAGTGCATGCTAAATGTGGGAACATTGATTTTTACTTTCTGACTGCCCTTAAGAGAACTTTAGGGAACCAGTATTATCCACATTTTAAACCATTATTTTTAGGGATCATATTAAGTAACTCACTTCTATCTGTGATATGTTTTTATTCACAGATGAAGCTTTTTCTTCTTTTATTGGTAAACAGCACTTTTTAAAAAATCCTCACCCAAGGACATTTTTTTTTTTCATTGCTTTTAGAGAGCAGGAAAGGGAGAGAGAGAAACATCAGTTGGTTGCCTCCCTGATGGACTGGGGTTCGGACCCGCAGCCTTTTGGTACAGGACGATGCTCCAACCACCTGAGACACTCAAGTCGGCGCAACAAACAGCACCTTTTGTTAGACTTTGGGTTAGCTTGTTAAGAACTTGAGAGTCAGGTTTAGGTGTCTGCTAATTTTTGTGCCTCCAGACAGCAACTTAAACAAAGCAGATGGGCAGCAAATCTGCAGCTGCCCTCAGGAGGATGGTGGCTTTCAGAGCAGAGGGACTCACAGCAAAGACTTCAGTTGCTTGTCTGCAGACGCATCACTCACTGTTCTAGACAGAGATTATGACTAGATAGAATTAACTAGACAAAGATTATGGGTTTTTCAAAATAAAGAAAACACATCTCTTGGTATTACAGGGTATAATATAAAATTGAACTTTTTCATAGTTTACTTTTTTGAAACAAGAGATATTAATGTCAGTCATTTTCTCTATTACCCTCAAAACTATATTCTAAGTTTTTTTAATATTTGAACTTTAATGTTTTAAATTTTAAAGTATCACACATAAAAAGAGTTGTATGTATACGTCAAATTTTTTAAAATGAAAAAAGTAAATAACCATGTGTCAACATACAGCTTAAGAAAGAGAATGTTAACAATATCTAAGAATGTGCGCCCTTTTCCATTTTTGAAAATTTACACAATGGAATAGTACACAGCAGAGATAAAGAATAAACTCCTACCTTTTGCTAAAGCATGGATGGAACTGGAGAATGTCATGCTAAGTGAAATAAGCCAGACAGTGAAAGACGAATACCATATAATCTCACCTATAAGAGGAAACTAATGAACAAAATAAACTAATGAGTAAAATAGAACTACAGGCACAGAAACATGGAACAGACTGACAGTTACCAGAGGGGAGGGGTCCTGGGAGGGGGATGAGGATGGAAAGAAGGGGAAGGGACTAGTCAAAGAACAAGTGTGAATGGCCCACAGACATGGACAGCAGTGTGGGGATGGACTGTGGGAGTAGGGGGTGGGTTGGGTGGAGCAGGGCAAAGGGGGAAAAATTGGGACAACTGTAATAGAGTAACAGTTTTTTTTTAAAGATTTTGTTTTAACTTATTTATCTATTTTTAGAGAGGGAAGGGAGGGAGAAAGAGAGAGGGAGAGAAACATCGTTGTGTGTGGTTGCTGGGGGCTGTGGCCTGCAACCCCAACCCAGGCATGTGCCCTGACTGGGAATCGAACCTGTGATGCTTTGGTTGGCAGCCCGCGCTCAATCCACTGAGCTACGCCAGCCAGGGCTAGAGTAACAGGGTTTTTTTGTTTTTTTTTTTTAATAGATTTGGGATAGTCATTTTTTTTTTAAGATTTTATTTATTTATTTTTAGAGAGGGAAGGGAGAGGGAGGGAGAGAGAGAGAGAGAACCATCAATGTGCGGTTGCTGGGGGACATGGCCTGCAACCTAGGCATGTGCCCTGACTGGGAATCGAACCTATGATGCCTGGTTCGCAGCCCGAGCTCAATCCACTGAGCTACGCCAGCCAGGGCTAGAGTAACAGTTTTAAAAAATGAAAATTATTTAAAGAACCAGAATAAATGTCTCTAAGTAAATGAGTCCAGTTTACAAAATCTCTTTTTAATGTGGCCTTTTTTCAGATACATATTTCAGTTACTCGGTTCTTTATAAGAGTGAGTATTATCTTAGGATTTAAAAGATTTCATGGCTTTTTATTAAGAAGAACAAAAATAATATCACTGAAGAAGTACATCAAAGTGTAACAATTGTTTGCTTTTCTGAGTTTATTGAATCCAGAACAAAATTATTAAACAGTTGAAAAACATCTTATTAAAGGTACCAAAGAAATTTTAGGGAATAGAAAGATGTTTAAATTCTGGCCTCTGTATTCAATTCAAGTCAATTAAGACTTTTTTGTGTATGTAGCAAAATTTTCAATGTATGGTTGTTTTTCTAAAATTAAATGTCCATGACCATACAGGGTTGGGCAAAAGTAGGTTTACAACTGTGAGTTTGTGAAACACAGAGTTTATTCTTGTATTATTTTTTAATTATTGTGTTATTTTCCATAAGAACAACTATAAAACTACTTTTGCCCCACTGGTATTCATTCTCTTCCCCCCCCCATTTTAGTTTAAACTCCTATTTATTTTTATTTTTTATTATATTTTTTCCATTACCATTTTCATGTATATAAAATTTTTTTGGTGATTACCAAGATACACATGAGATTTCTTTTCTCTTTTGTTCCTCTTCATCATTGTTATGTAGTATATTCGTGTTGGGCAGTTTGGAGGGTTTTTTAAAGATAATAATGAGGTTGACTGGATGAATATAGTAGTGATCCATAGGTATTCTCTGGCTTTTTTAAAGATCTTATTTATTTTAGAGAAAGGTGAGGGAGAAAGAGGGAGAGAAACATCAATGTGTGGTTGCCTCTCACGCATCCCCTACTGGGGACATGACCTGCAACCTAGGCATGTGCCCTGACTGAGAATTGAACCTGCGACCCTTTAGTCTGCAGGCCAACACTCAGTCCACTGAGCCACAGCAGCCAGGGTGCATTTTTTGATATAAGAAAAATCGCTTTACCAGTTGCTGTTATTACAACATCAGAATAATTGGTTTAACTGCTGCTTACAGGTGATTTCCAGCTTGTCTCATGCCATAGGCAAGCAAAAGGAAAGGATAGAGTTGATGAGAACATTCTTCCACTGGAGAATTGGCCATGTCAAATCCAGACAGGATGTAAGTATAAAAATGAAAAGATGACTGACAAATATTAGACTCCTGAACTTGAAAGTGTTTAGGATCATATATTAGAAAAAAAGTTAAAGGTTTTATTTTCTAGTAAGTCGAAATGAATTTACAATTTAATGTAAATTATAAATTACAATTTACAATTTACATTAAATGATTTTAAATGAATTCGATTCAGTATAGTTTGGGATACAGTATAGTACAGTTATAACTATAGTTGTAGTATCACTCATATTTTATAGATCTATTGATATATCATTTCCTACTTAATAATACATCAATAAGAATTGTGCCTAAATTACAAATACCCTGGTAATGGAATGCCTTTAACAGATATGACTCAGATGAGACTATGTGGAGAAAAAATTTACAGTCTTTAACATGTATGCTTCCTATATTGTGTCTACTTCTAAAGTGCCTGAATACATTCTCTCAAGAAGAGTCCATTTTATATTTATACATTATAAAATTGTGTAAATATTTGTTGTGTAGACTTGCCTTAGAGTAAGAATTAAAGAAAGCCATGTCTGTATAGCTTTTTAATTATACTCATTTTGTACATAATTTAAATCTGAACATTCTTTATTTTAATTAAATAAGAGCTGAATCAATATATCAGAGTAACTATAAACTGAGACAGAATAATAGTTTATTGTGTCAAAATTTGAAAAGTATGAATATGAACTTCAAGTCCAGATGGAGGCTTAGGTAAATATGGCTTGCCTCCTTGCACAACCACATCAAATTACAACTAAAATGTAGAACAGCCATCCCTCAGAACCATCAGAAATTGAGCTGAATGGAAGCCTTACAACTACGGAATTAAAGAAACCACATCCATCCAGATTGGTAGGAGAGGCAGAGATGGGAATGGGTTGGTATCACATCCATACATGGTAGATAAAAATTTGGGAGGAATATCTCAGGAGCAAGGAGTCCCAACCCCAGCCCAGCCCAGGGTTCCAGTGCCAGGAAGAAAAGTCCCCACAACTTCTGGCTGCAAAAACCAGGGCAGATTGAGTCAATGGAAGAAATTGTTGGAGTCTCAAGCAGTTTCCCTTAAAGAACCCACAGAGGAACTTACTCGGACTTGCCCCCTCTGAGCTCCAGCATTGGGGTAGCAGTTTAAAAGGCACCAGTGATATATAGAGAGGAACTCGAGTGTGTGGCATCAAGGTGGGAGCTGGGGGACAGCTTTCTCCCAGACAGAAAGGAAGGCAGAAGCCATTGTCCCTTTTCTGAGCCTTCCCCACACAGAGCCATGGAGCTGGCAGGCAGATGCCATATCTGAGACTCGGTCAAGCTGGATAACACTGCTTGTCCCACCCTGGAGATCCTGTGAGACTCCATCCCACCCAACTTATACCCATTAATGGTGGCTTTCATTTCCCATATGATTGACTGGTCTTGGCTCAGGCTTCACTACTCCTTAAATCCTATTAACCAAACAACAGCAGGTCTCAGTATGTCCCCCAGTCCCTGAACCTCTTGTTCCATAGCCCCAGGCAGGGAGTCATAGCAGCTCTACTAATACATAGAAACAGAAGTAGGGAGGCCTCAAAAAAAGGAGACAAAGAAACATGGCCCAAATGAAAGAACAGATCAAAACTCCACAAAAAGAACTAAACAAAATGTAGATAAGCAGTGTATCAGATGCAGAGTTCAAAACACTGATTATAGGGATGCTGAAGGAACTTAGTGAGGATCTCAGCAGCATGATAAAGGTCCAGTCAAAAACAATGGATACACTAATTAAAATAAAGAACAATTTATAGGGAAACAACAGCAGAATGGATGGAGCCAAGAATCAAAACAATGATTTGGAACATAAGGAAGCAAAAAATCAACCAATCAGAACAACAAAAAGAAAAAAGAAATTAAATTCTAAAAGTTAAAGATAAAGAGAATATCTGAGCCCTGGCTGGTATAGCTCAGTGGATTGAGCGCAGGCTGCGAACCAGGCATCACAGGTTCAATTCCCAGTCAGGGCACATGCCTAGGTTGCAGGCCATGTCTCCCAGCAACAGCACATTGATCTCTCTCTCTCTCTCTCCCCCTCTCCCTCCCTCCCTCCCTTCCCTCTCTAAAAATAAATAAATAAAATCTTAAAAAAAAAGATAAAGAGAATATCTTAAAAGCAGTAAAAGGAAAAAAGCTACCTACCTACAGCGGAGTTCCCATAAGACTATCAGCTGACTTTTCAAAAGAAATTTTGCAGACCAGTAGGGATTGGCAAGAAATACTCAAAGTCATGAAAAGCAGGGACCTATGGCCAAGATTGCCCTACCCAACAAAGCTATAATTTAGAATCAGAGGGCAGCTAAAGGGCTTCCCAGACAAGAAAGAACTAAAGGAGTTCATCATCACCAAACTATTATTATATGAAATGTTAAAGGGACTTATTTAATAAAAAGAAGATCAAAACTGTGAACAAGAAAATGGCAAAAAATACAAATTTATCAACAATTGAATCTATAAAACAAATGAAGCAAACAGGAACAGAGATAGAAGTATGGATATAGTGAGAGTTTTTCTAGTTGCCAGAGGGGAGGGAATGGGTGAAAATGTAGGGGGATTAAGAAGTAAAAATAGGTAGTCACAGAATAGCCATGGGGATGTAAAGTACAGTATAGGAAATGGAGTAGCCAAAGAACTTATATACATGACCCATGGACATGAACAATGCTGTGGGGATTGCCTGAGGAAGAGGGGGTGCTGGGTAGAGGGGGGCAAAGGGAGAAAAATTGGGACAACTGTAATAGGATAATCAATAAAATTTTAAAAAATATTTTAAATGAATAAAATGGCCTCTTCAACAAATGGTGTTGGGAGAACTGGATAGCTATGTGCAAAAAATGAAACTTGAGCACCAACTTACACCATACACAAAAATAAATTCAAGGTGGATAAAAGATTTAAATATAAGCCGTGACACCATTAAAGTCCTAGAGGAGAACATAGGCAGGAAAATCTCAGATATTTCACACAGCAACATTTTTACTGATATGTCCCCTACAGCAAGGGACATAAAGGAAAGAATAAACAAATGGGATCTCATCAAAATAAAAAGCTTCTGCATGGCTAAGAAAACAGTATTAAAATAAAAAGAGAACCAACTGTATGGGAAAACATATTTGCCAGTTATACCTCAGACAAGGGTTTAATCTCCAAAATATATAAAGAACTTACACAACTCCACTCTAAGAAGACAAGCAACCCAATTCAAAAATGGGCAAAGGACTTGAACAGACATTTCTCCAAGGAGGACATACAGAGGATCCAGAGACATGAAAAGATGCTCTATATCGCTAGCTATCAGAGAGATGCAAATTAAAACCACAATGAGATACCACCTCACACCAGTGAGAATCGCCATCATAAACAAAACAACAAGTGTTGGAGAGGTCATGGAGAAAAGGGAATCCTAGTGCACTGTTGGTGGGATTGCAGACTGGTACAACCACTATGGAAAACAGAATGGAATTTTCTCAGAAAACTAAAACTGGATCTCCCTTTTGACTCAGCAATTCCACTGCTAGGATTATATCCTAAGAACCCTGAAACACCAATCCAAAAAAACCTATGCACCCCAATGTTAATAGCAGCACAGTTTATAATAGCCAAGTGCTGGAAGCAACTTAGGTGCCCATCAGTATATGAATGGATCAAAAAACTATGGTACATTTACACAATGGAATTCTATGCAGCAGAAAGAAAGAAGGAGCTCCTACCCTTTGCAACAGCATGGATGGAACTGGAAAGCATTATGCTAAGTGAAATAAGCCAGGTGGTGAAAGACAAATACCATATGATTTCACCTTTAACAGGAACCTAAACAACAAAACAAATAAACAAGCAAAATATGACCAAAGACATTGAAATTGAGAACAGGCTGACAGTGACCAGAAGGGAAAAGGGGAAGGGTTTACAGGAACAAATATAAAGGACACATGGACAAAAACTAGGGAGGGTGGAAATGGGAGGGAGGTGGGGAGGGCTGGGTGGGTGGTCTGGGATGGGATGGGAGTAAAAGACAAAAAACTGTACTTGAACAACAATTAAAATAAAACTTAAAAAATAAAAAATAAAAGTAACCAGATAAATTGAAAAAAAAATTTAATGAAAAGTATGAGTATGTATATATCTTAGAGTGTAAAGGCTCAACAGTGTAGAGAAAGAAAACTATACACACACACACACACACACATATGTATATGTATATATATATATAAATCATGTAATGCTCATGCGAGACATCAAGTGATCGCTGTGCATTTAGTTCTAAGAGTTTAGTATTTGAGGAAAAAGTATTTCTATTATAAAATATTATTTTCTTTAAGCATACTTCTTAGTGCTTTCATTTTTTATTAATTCCAATAGATTAAACTTACATTAAGCAAACTGAAAAGAGCTATGTAAAATGAGTATACCATATTTTGAAAGTTATTTATCAAGTGACATAATGAGAATATATTATGTTTAAATGTGAGCTAAAATAGTTGAGGCTGCCATCACTTTTTGAATATGTTTTCAAATGTAAGAAAATTGAAAATTGGAACTACTTCAAAAGAGTTTAAATTAATTGATAAAAAGAATGGCATATATTCCTGTTTGGATCAGTTTGGCACTATATATGATGCAAAGTATGTAAATTAAGTTAATCTTGCTTATGGTTGTGGCTACTAAACTGAAGAGAAAGTAATGCCACCTGAAGCCACAGTCCACTTCCTGCCTTCCAGCCACTGTTGTTGCTTTCAGCTCAAGGGCATGCAATTCAGAACTAAGATGGCAATTGGCAAGTTACTCATTTTCTTTCACTTGTCTGTTGTTGTTGTTCCCCTAACTTGATTAGTTACTTAAAGTGATATAAGGGGTACAAAAGAGTTTAGGCTCTGGGATAAAGCAAGGATGGCTTTTTCCTATCTGCTGTGTGACCTGGGCAGATTACTTAACCACTCTAAGCCTGTTCTCCTTCCTGCAGATAATAATTACACAGGATTGAGTGATAATGTATATATAATGCTTACCACACTGTTACATTTCTTGTTACAGCCGGTACATTTTCCAGTACACTGTGTTTTAAGGTTCTATCACTTCATGTAGGCTTATGAAGGTAAACTAGCTGACCAGTACTTCCAAAGGACTTTGCTGAAGAAGGTCTGGAGAGCCTGGCGTTCCACAGTGCAGAAGAAGTGGAAAGACGTGGTGGAGCGAGCTTGTCAAGCAAGAGCTGAAGAAGTTTGTGTCCAGATTTCCAATGATTATGAAGCCAAAGTTGCTATGGTAAAACATTTTCTTTATAATTTTCACTTTCCTTTAATAGAAATAAAGATGGGTAGCATCACTCACAGTCTGTAGTTCGGCAGCATGGCCTAGTTCTCTAATTCCATTTAATGCAGTATATCTTCAGATGAGACTACTTAACTATTTGGGAAAGAACAACACTAAGTCAGACTTACAGACTTACTTATTCTTTTAAATCTTGTCACTCTTATGGCCTCCAAGCTTGTGTTGGGTTTCTTGTGTGTAGATGTGTACCTGTCTCTTGAAAATGTAAATCACCCATAGATCCTTACATCTCTAAGAAAGTACACTTTCTTATGCTCTTCTTTGGCTTTTATTTAGCCAAGAATAGAGACCAAAAAACAAAAATGTTTATCCTCTTGTTAATTTAAATAAACTTTTTTCATATAAGGTTGATTTAAAGCAGTTGTATATAAACTGAAATTATTTTCCTATTGACTTTTTTTTTAATTTTATTTATTTATTTTTTAGAGAGGGAAGGGAGGGAGAAAGAGAGAGAGAAAAACACAGTAATGTGCGGTTGCTGGGGGCCGTGGCCTGCAACCCAGGCATGTGCCCTGACTGGGAATCGAACCTGCGATGCTTTGGTTCGCAGCCCGTGCTCAATCCACTGAGCTACGCCAGCCAGGGCTCCATTGACTTTTAATAATAAAATTAGCATTGTTTCCATGGGAATACATTTAAAACTCAAAATGAAATAAAAACCATACTGAAGAATGCAGTAGGCCTCTTGAAATCAAATACTAACAGGGAAAAAAATCATCATTATAGTACGAGTTCTTAATATAAAAGTCAATATCATAATACAGATAATTTTCTGCAGTTGAAAACGACATGCAAAAAAGTCTGTTTAGATTTGGTCTATGGGAAGGTGTGTTGTAACTAGTATCACTTTGCACTTTAAGTTCTAAAGTAACATTTAGTTTTTTTAAATTCTGTTAATATTGCAGGCATTTAGTTTTTTGGGGTTTTTTCTCAAGTGGTGAGGGCTCTCTGTGGCCCTTAATGTATTTTGTTCAACATCCTACATAAAATTTACAGTAAAAAATGGCATATCTTTTTGTATAATTAAAACACACCAGCAACCTTCAGTGGGACTGGTATGAAATTCCCCTTGTTTGAACTTTGACTTTCTGGATAGAAATGAAAATGGTTTGTTGACAGAAAGAAAAGAAATTGAAACACATAGCAGAAGAGGCATGTGGGAAATTGTATTTAGTTATTTTACATAAAAATAACTTCACAGAATAAGTTTATTTTTTAATAATAAATAATATTCTTCCTTGTATCATGAATCTTTTTCTTTTAACAAAAAACAAAACTCCTTATTTTAGTTATCTGGAGCTTTGGAAAATGCAAAAGCTGAAATCCAAAGAATGCAGCATGAAAAAGAGCAGTTTGAAGATTCTATGAAGAAAGCTTTCATGCGGGGTGTTTGTGCATTAAATCTTGAAGCCATGACAATATTTCAAAACAGAAATGATACAGGTTAGTGTCTTACGATTCTCTGCCTACTTTCAGAAAGGACTTGGGATTTCAGTGACTGGTACGACCTACAGTGCTAATTTTCTGCAACACCTCTGTCTCATCCAGAGACTGTATTTTTAACTTCATAGTGTCGTTCCATTTCCAGTTTTAAATGTCATGAACATTCATTCACTCACGTGGGGTTACTTATGGTATCTTAGATATGAACAACTGTCAACTCGTAAGTATTTAGGTTCAATGTTACCATAATGCTTTGAATGTGTAACATTTTTAAGGCTCTTTAATAATTATAATGCCTTTAAGTTGGTCTACCTGCCTTTCTTCCAGGGAGTCCCTTGGCAAGACATGACCTGTGCATTGGTCCCACATCTCATACGAAGTCTACCACCCACCTAGAAAGTGACAGTCAGAATCACTTTCTGTCTAAAACAGTGTGTGTATGTGTGTGCATGTATTTCAAAGTAGAAGTATTTTATATTGAATTAGTCCCTTTCATCAAATGATTTCAAAAGACCTCTGCATTATAATCCTCATTAAACTTTGTTAATAAAGTTTACATATTATACACACATTTACTCTAAGAAAAGGACTTATTCCAAAGCCCGAATTTGTAGATGGAAAGAGAACAACATAGAAAACTCTTTATCCACAGGGTTATGCACTCTATTTAGATAGTCTGAAATATCTCAGTGACTGAATTATGAAACCCTCATCCTGGTCTTTGACATCACATCGATAGAGTTTTAGAATTTTTAACCAAATTTTAATACTAGCAATGGAAACTCTAAAAAGTACCCTTCATCCTAGCTTGTGGAAATTGATATTCACTCCCTTGATTTAAGGACATGAGGTTACATGTGTTTCACAAAAATCAGTTAAATGTGCAAAATATGCTCTTAATTCATGACTTACATAATCTACCTCCAAGAGCTCATTTTTTTACAATGTCAAAATTTACTTACTGATTTATTATTATTTGCTGGAAAATCAAAATAAAAATACATTGTTTTGGTTAGGAGAGGAGCAATGGAAGGAAAAGAGAGTGTATGGTGATACAAAATTACTCTAAAGATCTAAATAATAGGTCATTTATCGGGGTAGTTGCATGAAATAATGCGAAAGGGCATACATCCTTAGGCTCGTGCGATCTTATTATTGTAATGGTGTGACAGCAGTACACTTTACTCAACTAAGGTACTGGCTGAGAATGTAATTTATTTTTTATCTTTTAAATAAGAGCAAGTCATTCATTAGCTTTTACATGTTGAAAGAAGTGGTCTGAAGTCTTTAGTAGTTAATCCTGACATTAGCCAGTTAATACTGTCATTAACCAGTTAATACTGACAAACTAGTAGCTGACCATTTTATCCAATCTATGACAAATTTCTACTTTTCTATTAAAACCAAATTGTAGGGACTTCCGACCAAGATGGAGGCATAGGTAGATACACTTTGCCTCCTCGCACAACCAAAAGAAGACAACAACAAATGTAAAAACTAAAAAAAATACAAATAAAACAGAAGTGCCAGAAAATCAAACTGTATGGAAGTCCAACAACCAAGGGTTAAAGAAGAAACACTCATCCAGGCCAGTAGGAGGAGTGGAGATGGCAGCTGGGTGGAGAGGACTTGAAGCAAGGTGGGGGCCAGTGGAGCTGGCAGTCCCACATTCACGTGCAGATAAACCAGGAGGAACAACTGGGAAGTGAAACAGACCACGCAACCCAGGGCTCCTGCGTGGCGGGAAATAAAGCCTCAAAACACCAATTGAAAACACCTGTGGGGATTGAGGCAGTAGCGGGAGAAACAGCCTCACAGAAGAGTTCGTTGGAGAGACCCACAGGGTCCTAGAATGTACACAAACCCACCCAACTGGGAATCAGTACCTGAAGGGCCCAATTTGCTTGTGGGTAGCAGAAGGAGTGACTGAATGCTGGCAGAGAGCGGAGCAAGCAGCACT
The DNA here is from genome assembly GCA_004024845.1 of Tonatia bakeri. Classification (NCBI taxonomy): domain Eukaryota; kingdom Metazoa; phylum Chordata; class Mammalia; order Chiroptera; family Phyllostomidae; genus Tonatia; species Tonatia bakeri. The sequence goes on along the minus strand of PVIA01007366.1, from coordinate 1,110 downwards.
GTTCCCTCGGATCCCTCCCCCACATACAGCGTCACCACGCAGCAACGTGGGTTGCCCTGCCCTGGTGAACACCTAAGACTCCACCCCTTATACATGACAGGTGCTCCAAGGCAAAAAAAATATGGCCCAAGCCCTGGCTGGCATAGCTCAGTGGATTGAGCACAGGCTGCGAACCAAAGCATCGCAGGTTCGATTCCCAGTCAGGGCACATGCCTGGGTTGCAGGCCACAGTGCTCAGCAACCGCACATTGATGCTTCTCTCTCTCTTTCTCCCTTCCTTCCCTCTCTAAAAATAAATAAATAAAATCTTAAAAAAATGCTTACATTGCTTTAAAAAAAAAAAGTATGGCCCAAATGAAAGAGCAAATCAAATCTCCACAAAAAATACAACTAAGTGATAAAGAGATAGCCAACCTATCAGATGCAGAGTTCAAGACAGTGGTAATCAGGATGCTCACAGAAGTGGTTGCAAAATAGAGGAAAAAGTGAAGGCTATGCAAAGTGAAATAAAGGAAAACGTATAAGGAACCAACAGTGAAGGGAAGGAAACCAGGACTGAAATTAATGATTTGGAGCAGAAGGAAGAAACAAACATTCAGCCAAAACAAAATGAAGAAACAAGAATTTTTTTAAAAAAACCCAACAGGAGAGGCTTAGGAACCTCCAGGACAACTTTAAACATCCCAACATCCAAGACATAGGGGTGCTGGAAGGAGAAGAGGAAGAGCAATAAATTGAAAACTTGGAAAGCATAATGAAGGAAAACTTCCCTAATCTGGCTAAGGAAATAGACTTCCAGGAAGTCCAGGAAGCTCTGAGAGTCCCAAAGAAGTTGGACCCAAGGAGGAACACACAAAGGCACATCATAATTACATTACCCAAGATGAAAGATGAGAGAATCTTAGAAGCAGCAAAAGAAAAGGAGACAGTTACCTACAAAGGAGTGCCCATTAGACCATCAGCTGATTTCTCAAAAGAAACCTTGCAGGCAAGAAGGGGCTGGAAAGAAGTATTCGAAGTCATGAAAGGGAAGGACCTACATCCGAGATGATTCTATCCAGCAAAGCTTTCATTTAGAATGGAAGGGCAGATAAAATGCTTCCCAGATAA